>JAQZBX010023876.1:0-30539 GCA_029593785.1 Cabassous unicinctus
GGATTTCCATATGCCCTGCTCCCTACCCCTCCCACACTTTCCCACATTAACAATCCTTCATTTGTGTTGTACATTTCTTACAATTGATGAACAGAATTTGAAGCATTGCCACAAAACATGGATTATCATTGTAGTTTATACTCTCAAGAATTTTATAAATTATGACAAAATATACAAAATCTAAATCAATGGAACTTGATTCCATTGATTAAGTTTTTGTTTTCATTTTCTTGGAGGTTCGCTGACATTTGTGGCCCTCATGTCTTTCCTTATTTTTGGAAAAATCTTGGCCATTATCTCATTATCTCCTTCAAAATATTTTTCTGTCCCATTCCCTCTCTATTCTTATTGTAGAACTTTAACTACTTATACATTAAATTGACTGGTTTTGTCCAAAGGATCTTGGATATTTTTCCCATTCTTTGTTTTCCTTTAACTTTATTTCAGTTTTGTTAGTTCCTTTTGGCTTATCTTCAAGTTCATACATTCTATACTAACTCTACAAATGAAACTATTGAAGGAATCTTTGTACCTGATATCATTTTTGTGTGCAGATCATTTTAAAAATTTTATTTCTAGTCTTTCATTGGACACTACTTTGTAGTATCCATCTCTCTGAAGAAGTGCCTCATGGATACATGCATGTTGTTTATCCTCTCCACCGAATATTTTAACTAATAATTGTCAATGCTCTTAAACCAAAAACCTCCAGGAATACCTGCCATTCAACAAATTGTACTTATTACTCAATGCAGTGAGGAAGAACACACATCATGAGGAAACTTGCAGTTTTTAAGAAAGACAATGTTAGAAAGACTAAGACAGAGGAATTTCAGCAACAGGACAAGGCTAACCTTCACTTTACTATCATCTCTGAGATAAGACAACAATTGTGGAGGATTAAAAGCCTTTAAAATTGCATATTAAAAACTCAAATGTAATGCCTAATGGCAGTGTGAGCTTGTTTACTTATCTTTACAAACCACAGAATAACGATTATTGACCAGTTATTGTGAGGATATTTCCTGGATTTAAATCACCAGTAAATTGATTGCATCTATGGCTAATTACATCTGCAATCCATCACCTTAGGAGATTGCCTTCAACAATGAGAGAAGTCTCATCCAATCAGTTGTACACTTTTAAAGTAGAATTGATGATTACAGCAGCCAGAAGAGAGTATTTCCTATTTTACTTCAACCAGCCAGCTTCTCATGGGTAATTCATCAAAAATCTTCATTTGAGTTTTGAGCTTGTGACATGCCCTATAGGATTTGGACTTGCCCATCCCCACAGACACATGAGGCAATTGTTATAAAAGTCTCACAACATTTATATATATTTCACATCAGTTATGATTCCCTAGAGATGTTTGACTAACACAGCTTTGGTATTTGGAGTTGTTCTTGAGAAACAGCATCTTAGGGATGAGATTTCTGAGTTGGTTCTGGGGTTTGGGGAATTGTTTCTCTAATCAGATTAGATTCAAGGCATGACTCTATTTTCAACAATGACAAAGGCACTGATAAACCATGATGTGAATTGTCAATACAAATACACAAAATATCACCACTGAGTATATCTATTCAAATATTTATAAGAAGTAAGACTCTGGATGAGATGGTTTTTGACACCATTGTGAAATTAAAAGGTATAATGAGGTTGGCAGGTAGCTCCAAAATACACTGGATATAGTTATATAGTTATTATTTCCCCTTTATGGGCTGTGGGGTAGCTGGCACTTTGACTTGTAACTTTAGTGCTTATCTTGGTCTTGCTGTTAGCATCTTAACTGGAGCTATGGCTACAACCCAGAGTGCAAATTACAAGAGTTCCATTGCAGTGTCTACAGCACTGAAAGCATACCTTGCCACTTCTGAGAAGAGGAGGGGACCAATGCTGCAGTCATTAGTGTGAGCATGAAAAAAATTGTGGGTGATGTTCATGAGCTGCTGGCAAGTGACAGGCAGTTGGAACTGCTGGGCTAGGAACCTCAAGGTCTGGTATCCACGATGTTTGCCTTTTTAGTGGAGCGACTCTGCTGTTTTTTTGGGTATTAATGGTATGGCTCTGGAGCTTCACAAGGTCATCTGCCTCAATAGTTCCAAGAGAGGTGTTAGAGAGGGCAGGGACATAATAGACAATTACCTGTCACTACTGGCAGGCATTCCAGATGTTCTTCCAAATTTTTCTTCCCCACAGAGGGCAGCCCAGAACAGTTCATTGTTCCTGTCTTGTACTTTGCCCTCTTCTCTCAATTGTGACTAACGGCCAAGGGGTATTTGTTTAGGATATTGCCAAACCCTTCCCCAAACCAATATTGGTACTGGCTACATCCAATTTATAGGGTAAGTTATGGTTCAAAACCCACTTTACTGTTTACACTTGTGTTATTGCCCTTTTTCTAAAAAACAGCTTCCTTGCATGAGGGGCGGTCTCATTTTCCTGCACAGCCTTTTCTGATTAACACATATAATGGTTTTAATATCTGAGCTAAATGAGGGATGAAGGGTTTTCAGTACCCCATCAATATTATAAACTCTATTCATATGAGAAAACATTGTACTTTTTAAATTACAGTAGAAGGTACAGATTTTGTTTTACTTATCTAAACAACATTTAAGAATTTGATAGACTGCCAGGACTTTGCAGTTTGTCCCAAATGGTTGCCCATTTCACACAGTTAAGATAAGATACCATTGTTTCTGATGCTTCTTTCAATTCTGAAAAAAAACAAAACAAAAAAAAGGATTACTGGTTAGTATAATATCATCAATAAGGATACAGCTACAGATTTTTCTATGCAAACACAATCTTTGCCACCGGGCCTGGACAGATGGTTGGGCTATGCACACAGCCTTGGAGAAGCACTGCAAAATCCACTGTTGACCTTCTCACAGGAAGGTAAATGCAGGCTAATTTGACTTGCCCAAAGGGATACAAAGGAAAGCCTTAGCAAGTTTTAAAATAAAGTGATAGTGACATAACCAGATATTATTTTTGCAACAAACTTGCAATATTTGGAACTGCTGCAGACAGCAGTGGGGTTATTTTAATTCATGATAATCTACTGTTATGCACCCCCTCTGGCAGCCCTCAATGGCCACACTTTTTCTGCAGGAATAAAGCTACATTTTTAGTGGAGGTGGGGCAAATCAAATGAACATGAGCTAAGGCATCGCCTCTTGATTTCTAGACTGAGAGGTTGTTTCACACACAGCATTTTTTTTTAACTTTTAAAGAAAATAATTAAAACAATGATTAACAGCACTATACATGATATAATATTGTGCCAAAACATTTTTTGATTTTCAAGAATTTTATGCACTCTTTAAGTATTCATAAGAACATTTTATTGATACAACTTTGATTAACAGAGGATTAAAGAATCCTTTTGATTTCATAACACTTTTAAACACTTAGCATTCAACTTATAGCATTCATACTTATTTATTAATATAAGTGCTTATTTAATTTTTGTCCATTTGAATAGAGTTCTTTAAAGAACTTTCATTTATCAATGTAATATTACCATTCAGAGGTATCAAAATATACACTGATCAAACAGACAAACACCACAGGACTTATGACACACCGACAGAAACATAAAGCTCATTAGTTGACTCATGGCAATTTTTAGGCTTTTCATTATTTTATATCTTTGATTTTAATGTGTTTAAGATTTTTTTCTTCTGGAATCAGTGTTGCTTGTAATATGCAAGCTTGTTTTTGGAAACATTTTACTAGCAACCAGGAACAGTTAGGAATATTTGAGCATTATAAATGCAGTTAAGTTTTCATTTAGCTGTTTAGATAGACAGATATTGAACACATATATTTTGGATCACTGCTTTTTTGGAGTACACTTAGACTTAGGAGTTAGCTAAAAGCTTACTTGCAAGAGGCGGACAATTGTAGATTTGTTGAGTAAGATTATGAGGACAGGAGCTGGGGAAGGAGTCTAAAGAATGGGGAATTGGACTTGAGTGTGGGTGATGGGTGAGGAGAAGGGACTGGGCCCAGGAAGAGATCTGGAGGAATGGAAAGAGGACCAAGTAAGTTCAGGGATTGCTGGTGAGTCATATGGCGGGGCTGGAAGGCTGTGATCAGATTTGGAAGAAGGGTTTTCTGTGTGCATAAGTGGGGAAGGGGAAGGGAAGGTAGATGAGCACTGGCCCTCACACCTGAATGAAGTGTGGAGGAGGCTGGTTTGCCAGATAGAAGTTGAGATTTTCAGAGGTTGTAAGGGGTGTGAGAGAGGAGGAGAAGGAAAGTTTCTGAGACAGTTTTTGGTTTAAAAGAAGGGTCTGATAAGAGGAACAGGATTGGCAAAGGGAGGGATGATTATGAAGGAAAAAAAAATACTGAACATAAGGAATTTCTGACCACTTGCCACTGCAATAGATGAAATTCTCTAAGTATCAGAGAATTTGGAAATTGAAAGTATTGTTTTCTGGCCATTGACTTTCATCCTCCAATTTAAATTGAAGCCACACAAAAAATGAGCTTTTTAGGATTGATGTCTCCTTCTGGGTTTAGAGTTTTAAGGCTATGAAGGAGACAACCTAGAGGCATGGATTTTGTTGGGGCTGTAATTGAATTCCCCATTTTAGTTTGGGTGCATGAGACTAAGTATCTCTATAAAGGAAAGAAAAGGGGAAATTCCAAGTGAGACAGGTGTCACTGAATCAGTCAGAAATCACCCAAGGAAACAGGAGATTGCACTTGGAGCAGGATTTCTCCAGAGGCACGAGGATGCAGGCCTCCCACCATGGCCCTCAGGGACATTGAGGATCACTGAACCAGTGCTAGGTTTTTCAATTTTTGATGGGTTGTCCTGGACAACAGAAAAAAGTAAGAGAGAGAGAAAGCAGAAGCTTACAGTGGAGAAATCCTTGAATCACCCAGCTATGATTCAGTGCCCCATGTTTGATGGGCATTTGGCCATAGCAGGGGGAGTTTCCTCACCAATTGAACAGTATCAATGTGACCCCAGTGGGTTTTCAGCACCAAATCTTAGAGAAAATGTCACATGGGACATGGAGACTGATGATTGCAGGCAGAAACTTTATTAGGAAGCTCTCCAATGCAGGGCATCTTAAGAATAGACTTCAGCCTCCCTGCCAGCATGGCAGGGTCTGAAGACAGACTTCAAGCAACCCATGGAAGGAGGTAGATATAATTTTATACAGTACACAAAAAGGCAGGGAAACTTGTTACAGCCTGGGGCCAAATGGCCAGGGAGTAGTGGGCTAGGAGGTCTTGGAATATGGGAGGGGTTGGTGGTGTCTGGGTCCAGAAGGGGTGATAGCCCTTATCTGCTCCACTTTGTTTATTCTTGGGAGGGTATGGGCTGAGATGTCTTGCTCAATCAATCAGATGGGTTATGGCTGAAGGCTGCCTTTCTTCGATTTATGCCACAGGAGTATTGATTCACAGTCTTATGACATGTTAATCATTGCAAACTTTGTAAGGGGGATCCTCTAACAAAAATATACATTGAAAGGAATCAAAGATAAATTTGGTGAAGCTCTTTTAAAATAAATATGTGCCTGTTTGTGTGCTTGTGTTTGTGTGTAATATTATCTCTTTCCAAGAAGACTGCAAATTTCATGAGAGAAGTTTGCTTGTTCATATTTGTGTTCTTCACAGCTGCTACTGAATGTATCAAATGTATCAGATACAAAATATGCAAGTATATATTGAGCACATTATGGTAAACACATAACAATATATTTATAGATGCATGAATTTATGCTCATGGCTAGTTAGTGAAAACACAGCGGTAATTCATCAAGGTTACAGATGCTATCACACCCTTATTTCATCTCTTTTTTAGGTATATGAACAATCCTGAATGTATTTCTATTCAAAACATGTTAGTTTAGTAAAAAGTTCTATTACTAGATTTCTTTTTCAAGCATAAAAAATGTATATAATAAATAAGGCATAATGATTTACAGACATGTTCCTTCTCAAATGATATATTTTTGAATAGTTAGAATTGGAAAATAAGTATAAACAGAGTTACACTTTGTATATATGACTTAAATACCTACAGTCAACTGGTTAAGATATTCTTACTCACCTTATATCAAAAACAAACCTCCTAAAATAGAATGAGTCTTCAGTCTTGGCAGTGGAGTGACGGAAGTTAGTTTGTGTGATAGATCTGTTTGTGTACATAGGTATGTTTATATATATTTGTGTTTTTATTTTTTTTTCTTGTCTACTTTACAGAGTTCTTTAAACCTGCAAACTTCATTTAACAAAATATTTTATATTAGAAAATTTTATACTATAAGGACACACTTTAAAATTTAATACTGCATTTTATTGGGATTAATTGAGGCTTACCTATTCACTCATGCAGAAGAGACAGATTACCCATGTAACCTCTGTTACCAAAACCATGGATCCATATGATCATTTGTTACAATTTAGGAAATAATATAATAGTTATAATATTTAATATTTTTAGCTTATATTTGTTCTTTATTTTGAATAACAGTATAGGATTAATATTATTTGCCCTGAAAATTTATCACCATCTTAGTTAAGGCTTCTTAAACTCATTATATTTTACTCATTTCTTTTTCTACCAGAGAATTTCATTCATTCTAAACATAACGCTTATTTTTTTTATATTATGTGATGTATCAGGGCTTTCACAACTTTTTTATACTTATCTTGGTTCTAATCTGAATGTGGTATTTTTATTTGAAATTGCATTGAATATGTATTCTTCTATACAATATTTTAAATGGATCAAATACTTGTAATATTTCAATATAAAAATATTATCTAATTATTTTTAAATATTACTATAATCCTGTTATTCTGTCTATAGAAGCAAAATAAGCCACCCTTTACTTCTCCCTCATAAGAAGGTATAATATATTTTATTTGTACAAAATTATACTTAACTATCCACATCAATTCTTATCAGTATGCTTTTCATATTTTGGTCTGGTTTATCTACTGTTATCTTTTCTAGCTGACCTCTTTTTAACTTCTTTTAAACGTTCTTGTAATACTAATATTTCTAGAATGAACCATGAATTTCCTGGCATTCTTCATTCTCCTTCTCTGGATTCTCTGAATTCTCTTTTCTTTCTCACATCATATGATCAACTCCCAGTGTGTGAAATTTGTCAGATAACTTTCCTTTTGAATTTGTGGATTTAAACATTCAATTTAAAATGTGCTTGATATAACAGGCTTCAAATAATGGTAGTTATTTTTGTTCAGTCTGCTAAATTTTGGGTGCCCTGGCAATGTACCTGCTAACCATGTTTATTCCTTGAGGTTATGTTCTATTTAGTTATGTGTAAGATACCTTTGGTTTAAACTTAAAAAGTAAGATTATTTTTCTTAACTAATTTTATGCCAAAAATTATTTCAGGAATTCTTCATGTACAAGCTATTCAATGAAATAAAATTAATAAAATGAAATTAATATTTTGATATTATGCAGTTTCAAAGTCACTCTAATGTGCCCAAAGATAAGAGGCCTATTCAAAACTTAATTGAAGAATTTGCAGATATTTGAAGACTATAGTGTATAATAGATTAAAATTTTGTATAAGATTCTTGCCCTTCAAAATATAAAAGGGAGTGGGATAGAAATAGAACAACTATCTGAAAATAGCTAAAGACAATGAATAAGAAAGAGGTCACAAGGAAGAAAAATGTATTTCAAAAAGGAAAATAGAAATAGTTACATAAATATTTCATATATTAGGGACATTTTAATTTTATTTTCCCTCTAAAAAGACAAAGATTACCAGATTGAGTCAAAATACAAAATTAAATATATTTTTTACAGAATTTTTATTAAAACAAAATGATGCAAAGCTTTGAGTTATAAAGGCACAAAGTAACAAATATTGAAGATTGTTGATTTTATCATTTTATTTGTTTGAGCCTCTCTTTTCCCCCTTATTTGTATTATTCTTGTTTTACTTCAATACAGTCACTTCAAAAGAGTTGTGACTGTATCCTTAAAGAATTTTCTATAAATTATTTTTAAGAGAACAAGCACTGCTGTCTCCATGGACACTTTCCACTAAGTATTACTTCATAACAGTTATCACCATCCATATACATAGACTTGGTTGATTAATACCCACCACCCCACACAATATAATGTCACTCTTGTTATATAGACTTATTCCAATTTCCTCAAACTGCACAGCCCACCACCTGCACAGGCCTTTTGCACTGGTTTTACCCTGTTTGGAAGACTTTCCTCATGAATGTTTGTCAATAATTCTTCCCCCTTCAAACTTTTGATCAAATGCAAACTTTTTCTTAAGTACTGCCTTGACCACACTATTTCCAATTGCTTTGTCATGTCCTTGCCCTCCAAATCTCAATCTCTACTTTTTATGACACTTTCTTTTTAAATTAATATTACCTTTCACATTCTAACATGGAATATCACTTATTTCGCTTCATTTTTCTGTATCTCCCAGCTAAAATATAGGATCCAAAATGACAAATATCTTTTATGATTTATTATATTGTGTACTGTATCTGGCATATTGTTCATAACTAATTTTAAAAATTATTGAATAAATGAATTAAATGAAGTGTGATAATGAACAAAATACATGCACCATTTATTTAATGCAGCATTAAAACACCTACATATGTATTAACTCTGAATAATATATTTGATCATTTGAAATTTGCAGAAAATTTGAAACTTTCTTTCCAAGAATCTATAAGTCATTTATAAAAATTTATCACAATTATCTATAAATTTCAATAAGTTTTGGTAGTTTTTTTAATTAATGGAGCAAAATTATCTGAAAAAATAAAACAAATTTTAAATTAATATTCAATATAAAATACTTAAAGAACTTTCAATTTGAAAATTAAAAATAAATAAAACTAAGAATGTGATTTAAATTATTCTTTGTCAAATAAGAATTAAAATATTTGACTATAAAATGCTTATATAATGGATTTCAATATCATAATTCATACTACTGAATGTAAAATAAAGTAGCAATCAGATAAATAGTGGAAATATTAAATTCCTGCATTATTAAACAAATAAAAAGCTAAAAAAAATCCTCTGTTATCTCTAAGAGCTAGAATAAAATCAATGAATTTAACCTTAAACAGTGGGAAAAATAAAATGACAAACTAGAATAACATTGAATTAAAGGCAAATAAAAATGAATAATATTTATTAAAAAGGAAAGAAAGACAGTCATTCTTTAAGTTAAAGAAAAGTAAGACTAATCCATGAAAAGAAAAATAGCAGCAATAAAAACAGAGAAAAAAATAACAAGATAGTGTTTAACTGATGTCATCATTTAAGTCAGGAAATATTTTCAATCTTTGGCCAGAGTTTGGTTTCTGCCATGACAGTTTAATTGGTGCAAAAATTTCCCTGTCATCATAAATAACTCAACCCGAACAGAATGCAGATGAAAACCGCTTTCAGGCACTGGAAACAGACATAACCAGTAGTTATCCATGAGATGCTGTTGCTGAAGAGGGAGATGAAGAAAACAAGCAGAGTTTAAAGGTTTTGCATAGCTGAAGAGGCAAACATTGGTGTTTCCACCCTTGATGAAGTTCAAACAGAGTAAATAGATATCAAAAGGAGATGCTCCAAATTCAGTACTGGGATTCTCTACAGGGCCTTAGCTGAAGACTGAGCTGTATATGAACAGATGGAGAAACAACAGGCGAAGAGAAGCTGCTACAAGTCTGAAACTAATACATTTATACCAGAGTTCAGGAAGGGCTAGGAGAAGCTTGATTTATTGTGCAGCCGGGGTGATGAAGATCTTTGATTAACTCAGGCAGGTAGTTAAGACAAAAACAAACAAAAAAACAAAAAAACTAAAACGCCTCACAAAAAAGCAATGCATATTTGAAGTAATGTCAATATACTTTAGTAGATATCATAGCCTAGGACTAAGTACATAATGAAATAGGTCATCTATAAGAAATAGTTATAAAGGCTGAGAGTTTCAAATGTCTTTGCCAACAATTTATTGCCAGGCAGAACAAACCTATATAACCCTTATTGAAAGACAACATAATCTGGGCTTCCCACAATACAATGCATCATTCACCAAAAATATAATACAAAAAATTGCCAACCATAAAACTAAACAAAAAAAAAGTGAACCACGTTAATGAAAAAAAAGTTAATAGAAACTAGATTTCAAGATGAACCCAAAGTTTGAATTAACAGCCATAAAGTTTTAAAACAGCTTTAAAAATATGCTTAATGACTTAAGGAAAAGATGATACAATGAAGAAATATATGAGAAATCACTGCAGAAAAAAATGCAGGCTAAATAAAAAAGTAAATAGAAATTCTAGAAAGAAAAAGTAATATATATAATAATGACAAATTTGCCAGAAGATCTCAGGAGCAGACTGGAGGCTATTAAAGACAGCATCAGTAAACTTGAAACCTGATAAATAAGTTTTCCATACTGAGGAGCTAAGAGAAAAACTAAAACAGCAGCAAAATTGTTTACGTAAACAAAAACAAATCCTAAGTTTATAAAAATATTGAAAAACAGTAGCTAAAGTTTTATGAAATTTGAATAAAAACATCAACTTAAAGATCTAATAAGTGTTACCAAGCAATTGGATGACTGCCCAATGTGCCCAGAATCCAATAATGTGACACCAGGATAGATTTGGACAAACTTTATGGAGCTCATGGTGAGGGGGTTTGAAGGAACAGAAATTCTAATAATTCTAAAGGCTAAAAAGAATGTGGTTAAATCCATCAGGTAATTTTACAAAAATTCATTAATGTATAAAAATGATAACAAGATTGGTGAATATAGGCAGGTTAAGACACCAAGGATATATCATTAGTTATCTGGTGGGTCCTTTTTAAAGGCTCACATGACTTATTAGAGATGTAAAAATTTTTGTGATATTTGGGACCATTCAATGTTCAGATGATTTGGTCTTGCCTATTCTCATTGTTCGTATAGACTGTCTTCTGTGTGGTTCTTATAGACGGATCAGGAGGCAGGCACTAGTTTTACTCAAAAATGGTGAATCAAAGGTTTCACAGCCTGTAACTTAACAGAAGAGTGAATAAACAGTAAAATGTCCAAAGGCCCATTCTGTAAGTTTGTAATTGATCTTCTGGTTAATGATATTTCCAGGCTTTAAGAAGAACCCAGTCATCCTTATTTTATGCAATAAAGGGATACATCTGTGGGAAATAGAAATTGGTTTCAAACATATTGGTGAATAGCAGGAAGAAAAGCACTTAAAGATTGTGTACACTTAACAGTGTCTAGTTCTTTTGTTATAAGATTGCTTTCTAGATTACAATAAAATTTAGTCTTAAGGAAAATCATGTTATGTAAGATTTCATAGGGTCTGAATTGAAATGCCTGGGGGCTAGTAAAATTGGAAATGCTCAGTCCTTTGTTAAGTTTTATTTTTTGGCAGATTTTTGCTAAATTCTTCTTTAATGTATGAGTCATTGATTCTTTTTTCCCTGTGGATTGTGGCCTCCATGAAGCATGTGGTTTGCAATGTATTGCTAGAGCTCTGACTATTTCCTGTATTACCTTAGCAAGAAAAGTTCCTCCATGGAAATCAGAGAAAAAAAAATGCATTTATAATAGCCACTAAAACAATCAAATATTTAGGAATAAACTTAACCAAGGACATAAAGGACCTGTATTCAGAAAACTAAAAAACAAAACTAAAAGAAACTAAAGAAGACTTAAATAAATGGAAGGACATTAAACGATCATGGATTGGAAGACTAAATATCATTAAGATGATAATTCTACCCAAGCTGATTTACAGAATCAATGCAATTCCAATAAAAATCCCACTGCCATTTTTTCAAAAATAAAAAAGCCAATAATCAAATTTATTTGGAATTGTAAGGGGCCCTGAATAGCCAAAAATGACTTAAAAAAGAACAAAGTTAGAAGACTCTCACTTCCTGATTGTAAAGCACATTACTTAGCTATAGTGGAAGAAACAGTGTGGTACTGGCATAAGAACAGATAAGATTGACCAATAAAACTGAATCGAGAACTCAGAAATTGACCCTCACATCTAGAATCAAGTGATTTTTGACAAGGCTGTGAAGCCCACCCAGCTGGACCAGAAGAGTCTATTCAAAAAATGGTGCTGGGAAAACTGGATAGTCATATCCAAAAGAAATAAAAAAGATTGCTATCTCATACTTTATACAAAAATTAACTCAAAATAGATAAAGGACCTAAATATAAAAACAACCACCACAAATTCCTAGAAGAAAATGTAGGAAAAGAAGTTTTCCTACATTTTGTGGTAGAAAGTAGTTTCTTAAACCTTACACGCAAAGCACAAGCAACAAAAGAAAAACTAGGTAAATGAGTCCTCCTTAAATTTCAACACCTTTGCACCTCAAAGGACTTTGTCAAAAGGGTGAAAAGGCAGTTGACTAAATGGTACAAAATATTTGGCAATTACATATCTGATAAGGTTTTAATATCTAAGGAGACCATAAACTCAACAATAAAAGAACAAACTATCCAATTAAAAAATGAACAAAAGACTTGAAAAAACAACTATCCAAAGAAGAAATACAAAATTGACAAAGAAACACATGACAAAATGTTAAACATCACCAGCGATTAGGGAAATACAATTCAAAACTAGAATGAGATATTTCAACCTATTAGATTGGCCGCTATTAAAAAGTCAGAAAACTGTAAATGTTGGAGATGATGTGGAGAGATAGGAATGCTTATTCATTGTTTGTGGGAATGTAGAATGGTACAGCCACTGTGGAAGACTGTTTGGCAGTTCCTAAGGAAGTTGAATATAGACTTACCATGGGACCTGGCAATACCATTGCTAGGTATATACCCAGAAGTATTGAGTTTGATATTAGTAGACATTTGCTCACCAATGTTCATAATGGCATTATTCATGATAGTCAAAATTTGAAAACAACCCAGGTGTCTATCAAATGAAGAATGGATAAACAAATTGTGGTATATTCAAATGATGGAATATTATGCAGCAGCAGAAGAAATGAAGTCATGAAATATGACAACATGGATGAACATGGAGGATCTTATATTGAGTGAAACAAACCAGATACAAAAGGACAAATACTGTATGATTGCCCTATTGTGAGCTAAATATATCATGTGAAATATAAATGAATTATGTGAAATATGAATAAAGGATAAAATTGCATATATAAGACCATTTTTCTTTGAAGTTGATCAAGTGTAATTTAATACTACAGAATGTAAATATCAGACTAGACACAGAGTACTGCATATTATATATATGATACATTTATATGAAATGTAAATATAGAACAACTTATAAAGATGAAATTAGATTATGGTTATGTGTGGCTGAGGAATTAATGCTTAGGGGTGCTGTGGAGCCTTTCTTTTTGGAATACTAAAATTGTTCTAAAAATTTTGAGATGATGAATGTACAACATTGTGATTATACTAAAAGCCATTGATTACACACTTTGGATAGATCATATGGTATGTGAATATATCTCAAAAAAACTGCTTAATAAACAAATAAATAATTGTGCCAGAAGAGCCAGAAATAGCAGCTATGTACAACAAGGGAAATAGAGAGTTTGAGAGGTGAGCAATTTTCTTTTTTTGTTGTTTTTTGTTTGTTTATTATTATTATTATTATTGAAATAATGAAAATTCTTTAATAATGATTGAAGTGATAAATGCAGAACTATGTGATTATACAAAATATCATTGATTGTATAAATCATAATTGATTGGATAAATTGTAGACTTTTTTAATATGTATTAATAAAATTGATTTGTTTAAAAAAATTCCTCCATTATCTTTGTGTAAGGAATATGGCAGGCTGAACCTGGGAACAATTTCTTTCAGCAGGAACTTAGTTACCTCTGAGACCTTCTTGTCCTACAAGGAAAGTCCTCTACCCAACCATAGAAGGTGTCTACCAACACTATTCAGGGTTTGTAATTTCCTCTGGCCTGTGGCATAATGGTAAAGTCTATTTGCCAGTCCTCTCCTTACTCTGTTCTCATGTTTGACCTCCTTTAACAGGAGGATCTAGTCCTCTTTTGGGATTGTTTTTAGCAATGATTAAGCACTTCTGGACCATCTTTTTATTATTTTCTGTATATTCAGGCCAACAGTGTACATTCAGAGTCACTGGTATGGTATATGGTGACCTTTCTGTAATGAGTTCCTCTATATAAATGTGTGGTATTTCTTCCATTAAATATTCATTTCTTCAATTAAATGTATGATCCTTTGTTCATTGTAAATCTACCTTTCTTTCAGGCTCTATAGGGCTACTTAACAGGGTTTTCAGGGCTTATGCAAAATCCCTATTCTTTAACACTGTCATATCCATTCTCAAATATTGGGACATAAATGAATCCCAGTCAACACTTAGTATCCAGGCCAGGAAACTATCATTTGGCTATTGGGTTTTGCTGCTTGTTCAGCAGCATGGTTGAATAAATTATTTCCTTCTTCTATCAGGCTATCTGGGAAATAAAAAAGAGTCATCATTTATACTGGCAAAAATATGCCTTTTCAGGAGCCCATGCAAATGGAGCCATTTGGAAAGAAAGAGTAAAATTAACCTCCGGGAAAAAAGAAATTAAACATGTAGAAGTCATAGCCCTGTCAGATGCCATTATGTTGCCACAAGAAATAGCAATTGTCCATATATATCTATGTTTTCTTTTCTTGCTTGTACTTTGGGTATATGATGTAAGAGATGCCCACCTACTACTAGGTCTTGTAGATGTTTCCCTACATTATCTCCTAGGAATTTTATGTTCCTGAATTTTATGTTTAGTTCTTTGATACATTTTGAGTTGATTCTTGTACAGGGAGCGAGATAGAGGTCTTCTTTCATTCTTTTGGTTATGGATACCCAGAACTCCCAGCACGATTTGTAGAAGAGACTGCTTTGTCCCAGAAAAGTGGACCTGGTAGGCTTATCAAAAATCTGTTGACTATAGAGGTGAGGGGCTGTTTTTGAACTTTCAATTCAATTCCATTGATCAATGTGTCTCTCTTTATGCCAATACCATGCTGTTTTGACAACTGTAGCTTTATTATACACTTCAAGGTCAGTGAGCATGAGTCCTCTGACTCGATTTTTTTTAGGATTTTTTTGGAAATTTAGGACTCCTTTCCCTTCCAAATAAATTTGGTAATTAACTTTTCCATTTCTTTAAAGTAGGCTGTTGGAATTTTGATTGGTTTTGCATTGAATCTATAAACCAATTTGTGTAGAATTGACATGTTCACAAAGTTTAGTCTTCCAATCCATGAACATGGAATGTCCTTCCATTTACTTAGGTCTTCTTTGATTTCTTTTAGCAGTGATTTATAGCTTTATGTGTGGAGTTGCTTTATATTCATTGTTAAATTAATTCTTAGATATTTGAGTCTTGTTGTTGCTATTGTAAATGAAATATTCTTCTTGATTTCCTCCTCAGCTTGCTTATTACAAGTGTATGGAAACATTACTTATTTTTCCATGTGGATCTTGTATCCTGCTACTTTGCTGAATTCATTTATTAGTTCTAATAGCTTTGTTGTAGATATTTCAGGATTTTCTAAATACAGGATCATCTGGTCTGTGTATAGTTAGAATTTACCTCCTCTTTTCCAATTTGGATGCCTCCTATTTTTTTCTTGCCTAATTGCTCTAGAGCTTATAGCACAATTTTGAATAACAGCAGTGACAGCATCTTTGTCTTGGTCCTGATTTTAGAGGGAAAGCTTTCAACCTCTCCCCCTTGAGAACAATGTTGGCTATGTGATTTTCGTATATGTCATTTATCATGTTGAGAAACATTCCACCTATAGCTATCTTTTGAACTGTTTTGATCAAGAAACAATGATAGATTTTGTTAAATTCCTTTCTGCTTCACCTAAGATAACCATGTGTTTTTTCCCTTTGATTTGGTAATGTGGTATGTTATGCTAATTTATTTTCTATGTTGAACCACCCTTGCATACCAGAAATAAAACTCACATCATCATGATGTATAATTCATTTAATATGCTGTTAAATAAGATTTGCAAATATTTTGTTAAAACTTTTTGCATGTATGTTCTTTAGGGAGATTGGTCTGTAATTTTCCTTTCTTGTAGCTTCTTTTTCTGACTTTGTTATTAAGGTGATGCTGGCTTCATAAAATGTGTTGAGTAATGTTACCTCCTTCTCAATTTTGGGGAGAGAGTTTAAACAGGATTGTATTAATTTTTCTCAAAATGTTTCATAGAATTCACCTGTGAAGCCATCTGATCCTGGACATTTTTTTGTTGGAAGATTTTTGATGACTGATTCTCTCTCTTTACTTGTGACTGGTTTGTTGAATTCCTGTATTTCTTGTAGAGGCAATGTAAGTTATTTGTGCATTTCTAGGAATTTGCCCATTTCATCTAGGTTGTCTAACTTGTTGGCATACAATATCATAATATCCACTTAGGATCCGTTTTATTTCTGTGGGGTCAGTAGTAAATTCCCCCCTTACACCCCTTATTTTATACTTACTTGAATCTTTTATTTTATTTTCTTTGTTAGTCTTGCTACTGGTTTGCCAATTTTGTTTTCTCTAAGAACCAGCTTTTGGTTTTTATTTTATTTCTGTTGTTATTTTCAATTTCATTTGTTTCTGCTCTTATCTTTGATATTTCTTTCTTTCTGATTGTTTTCGGAATGATTTGTTTTTCTTTTCCTAGTTTCTCCTGTTGTTCAGTTAGATCTTTTATTTTAGCTCTTTCTTCTTTTTCTAATATCGACATTTAGGGATATTAATTTCCCTTTCAGCAGTGATGTCCCTGTATAACATAAGTTTAGATGAGTTGTATTCTCGTTTTCATTTATCTCATGATAGCTTCTAATTTCCCCTGAAATTTCTTCCTTGACCCACTGATTGTTTAGAAGTGTGTTGTTTAGCCTCCATAAATTTGCAAATTTAACACTTTCCTGACAATTATTGTATTCGAGCTTCATTCCATTATGATCAGAGAAGGTCCTTTGTAATACTTCAATCATCTTAAATTTATTGAGAGATGTGTTGTGACCCAACATGTAGTCTATCCTGGAGAAAGATCCATGAGCATTTGAGAGGAATGTATAACCTGCTGATTTGGGGTACAATCTTCTGTATATATCTGTCAGGTCCAGCTCATTGATGATATTGTTCAAGTTCTGTGTTTCCTTGTTGATCTTCTGTATTGTTGATCTATCTATTGATGTGAGTGACATATTGAAGTCTCAACTATGATTGTAAGAGATGTCCATTTCTCCTTTATGTACACCCAGATTGTGCTCATGTATTTTGGGGCACCCTGGTTAGGTGCATAGATATTTAGGACTGTTGCTCTTTCCTGGTGTATTTTCCCTTCTATTAATATAGAATCACCTTCTGCATCTCTTCTCAAAAATTTTTACTTTTAAAATCTGTATTGTCTGACATAATTATAGCTATCCATGCTGTCTTCTGGTTACTTTTTCCAATCTTTCACATTCAGTCTATTTGCATCCTTGGGTCTAAATTGAGTTTCCTGCAGAGAGCGTACAGATGCCACATGTTTTCTTTTCCATTCTTTCAATCTATTTATTCTGACTGGAGAGTTTAATCCACTGATATTCAATGTTATTACTGTAAAGAACTCGTTAATTCAGCCATTTTATCCTTTAGCTTTCATATGTCATATCTTAATTTTGTCCATCTTTTTATTTTGTAGGATACCCTATTTGATAATATTTGATTTTACACTTTACTCCAAGACTCCCTCTCTTCTCTCTCTCTTTTTTTCCCATGGTGTAGAACTCCCTTTAGTGTTTCCTACAGAACTGGATTCTTGTTTACATACTCTCTCTGTTTCTGTTTATCCGTGAATATTTTAAACTCACCATCATATTTGAAGGACAATTTTACCAGATAAAATTTTCTTTGCTGGTAGTTTTTCTCCTCCCATATCTTAATTATATGAAACCACTGTCTTTGCATCACCATAGTTTCTGAAGAGAAATTCACACTAAGTCTTAGTGGATGTCTCTTTTATGTGATACTTCACTCTTCCCTGGCTGCTTTCAGAATTTTCTATTTGTCTTTTGCATCTGGTATTCTAAATATTATGTGTTTTGGGGTAGCTCTGCTTGGATTTATTCTAATTGGTGTATTCTGTGCTTCCTGAACATGTATATTCATGTCTTTCAAGAGAGTTGGAGACTTTTTGGCCATTATTTATTCAAATACACTTTCTGCCACATTTCACATCTGGTCTTCTTCTGGAAATCTCATAACATGTATGTTAGTGTGCTTTGTGTTATCAAGCAACTCCCTGAGCCGCTGCTCAAATTTTTCCTTTCTTTTCTCTCTGATCTTCTCTAGCTTCAATTTTATCTGCTGTGTCTTCTACATTGCTGATTTTTTCTTCCATTATTTCAAATGTGCTGTTGTGTGCCTCTATTATATTTTTAATCTCAATTACTGTGACTTTCATTCCCATAAGCTCTTATATTTTTTTATCCAAGTTTTCAAATTTTTCTTTGTGCTCACCCAGTGTCAACTTAACATTTTTCATTTCTTTAGTCATGTTGTCCTTCAACTCTATGCTTTGATTTTGGATATTTGTATGAACCTCATCGATTAGCTATTTCAAGTCCTGTGTCTCATTTGGAACTTTGAATTGTTCATTTGCCTTAATCATATCTTCTTTCATAGTATGGCTTATAATTTTTTGCTGATATCTAGGCATCTGATTCTCATGCTGAATTTATTGTGATGTTCACTTTCTCTCTCTTGCCTAGGGGTTTGTTGTTACATAGTTGTTTGCTACCACTTTTTTTGACTCTTGGTTCAACTTATTCTAGATATTTAGTTTTCTCCTTGTTTAACTGCTCGTACAAGGGCTAAGGAGCCAGTAATGAGGTGCAGGCCAGTTTTCAAGGGCTTTAAAGAGGGGGACAGTAAAGGGAAATTATTCCCTCTTATTTATTTATTTATTTTTACATTTTTGTGCACTTTTCTGCCCTGGTCAGGATGGCAATCTTTGGCATACCTCTCAGCTCAGACCCCAAGTAATGGGGGAGAACATTCCATGCAACTCCATGATGAGTGGTGGGGAAGCAATGTTTTTAGGACTGGCCAAGCCTCACAAACAGAAGCTGTTATTCTCCCTTGGCTGACCACTGTCTCCCTCTTTCTGCCTCCTCAACAACCTGCTAAGTGCAGTGTGGGGGGGTGTTGACAAGGCAAATTATCTTTAAGTCCCTCCCAGCTCTCAGTGCAAATATTGTCAAGGTCCTACATGGCATGTAAATATGTGAAACCTCCAATGCAGCAGACTAAGTTCACTGGCCAAAATCTGAATTTACTGTGGGCTCTGTGTATCCGTTTCCCCTTTTCTGGGGAGAAGTACTCTTGCAACTCCTCAGTCTGCAGCCACAGAAGTCTATAGTAACTCCAGTCTGCAGAGGTGTTTGCTCTGAAGGTAGGGGGATTTTCACCCAATGATGCATTTGCAGCTTTACTCATGGGATTTTTCAGACAGCTGATACTTCTTTCCTTTTCTCTTTTCTCTTCTGGGTGGTATCTCACATTCCCCTTGTGTCCTGAGCTGCAGAGAAGTCCTCTAGACAGTCTCCATCTGTCCTTTAGCTATTTTTTTTTCTGGGAGAGACATGATCTTTCTGCCTCTCTAGTCCTTCATCTTCCCAGAAGTCCATTTTAATATTTTAATGTTTTAATTATAGTTCTTATTCCCTGAGCTCTTTGTTTCTTAAGTTTTTGTCCAGCTAATTATATGACAAATATATCAGTGATCGTCAGGAACTACAAAAAATTCAATACCAAAAACCACCTTTCAATGTTTATTGGAAATTTGCTCTGTGTTGGCTAGTGCTATCCTTCAAAAGTTAGGTCTCATATCAAGAAGATCAACCTGTGTCTGAAGTGAGGGGTCCTCTTTTTTTCCAAAACTGTGTCTTCTCTTGGGCTTATTTATGGGCCTTAGAAAGTTCCCTGTTTACTGGAATTTGAATGTCTCCCTTATCCTTATAAAATAGACTATCCCTGCTTCAGGGTGCTCTATTGTAAGTCATAAAGACAGGAATATTTTACCCCAAGCCACTTTGAGTTGATTGTTTCCTACATTGCTTTAACTGTCTTCAACTTGTTTCTGTTTGCAGGGTAAATTCTGGGAAAACAAGGAGAAGATGGACCTCCTCGATCAGGCTATCAGATTGCCACTGGATAGATTAGAACCAATATACATGAACTGCAGTATGCCCATATTGGTGACTCTGCTGCCTCCAAAATAGAGTCCAGTACCCGTAATAAGAGATCAGATTTATTCCAAACTGTGACAAGGAGAGTTTGGAGTAGAGGCCAGTTTGTTCTATCAATCTTTTTTTTTTTTTTAAGTTTTATTTATATTACTTTTGTCCTTTTTTACCACCCCTCATTTTTTGCTGTTTTTGTGTCCATTCCTTGGGCAATTGCATGTGTCTGTTTCCTGCCCTCTCTCCTTATTATTCTCCTCCTGTCTTCACCGGGATTTGATCCTGGGAAACTCTGATGTGGGGGAGAGGCACCTTAGATCCTGGTTTTTCAGCATGTCTTGTCTTGGCTCTCGCTTTGTGTCACTCGCCTGTTGCATCATCATCTTGCTGCAATGCTCCATGGGACCTGGGATGCCCACACTGGGGCCCAGTGCTCACCTGCTCATGGGATCTGAAGGTGCACCCGCACATAGGGCCTGGTGGCCTGCATGGCTTCTATATTTTTCTTTATTTTACTGGGAGGTCCTGGGGATCAAACCCAGTTCCCTCAATATGGGAGATAGATGCCTGACCATTTGAGTGAAATCTACCCCTGTTTTACCAATATTAATTTGCTTTTTCTTGATATAGTATTCACCTTGTTACTGCAATCATTTAACTCTTTTCGAGAGTTTTGGGGAACATAGTTTGGCCTTTTTTTGTAATTTTGCAAGTTTGTGTGGGTGAATAGACACAAAGTGTCTTATGTTATCTAGAAGGTACCATAAAAAAATTAAGAGTTCTAAAATAATTTAAGAAAGAAAATTTTCACGCAACAGAAAAGTCTAGCAAGAAAATACAGTGAAATATGGCTTAAATATCCAGCAGAAGGAATGAAATTTAATATTAACTATTAATAACAAAGAGAGAAAAATCAGAAATTGAAAAATATATGACATTAAATGAAAATAGCACGTGAATTATTATTTTAAATGTGAGGGAATAAACACTCCTATTAAAAGCTCTTTAATTGACTATATTAAAAAATAAGACCCAACCATACAATGTGTATAAGAAATCTGAATAGTAAAAGGCTGTAAAAATCTATACTGATATATAAAATCCTATGAATACAGCTGTGCAAAGTAGTACTATTGGAAAAAGTAGACCTTTGTATTTCAGACATATGGAGGACAGTATAAAATATCCATAGACCCAAATTTTCAGGAGATTATAAAATTCCTTATCTTGGCTTCAAAACACATTAAAAAATTGAGAGAATGTACAGCAAAAATAAAAGTTAAAATAATGACATTGAAAAATTGCCAGGGTTAAAGTTTTAATTTTGCTGAAATATAAGACAAAGAAGTGATATTTCCTTTCTGTTTCTTACTCCTGATCTTCTGCCAAAATTATTTAACTGTTAGATATCATATATTGGAATCCCACAAATAAATATTCAGAAAAAAGATTCATCATGAAAATTTTTGTAAAATATTCTTTGCTTGACTGTTATATTATTGGAAAATACACTTAATGTCCATAAAAGATTGATTTTGAATAATGGAAGAAAATCTCCCTCATGGTGATTTTTCAAGTAGTAAGCAGACCTTATTGTGTTGGATTGACATAGAATCTCTTAAAACCCAAAGACACCTATTGTGAAATAAATTAATGCTGGACTTTTAGCCTACAACTAAGCTTTTCTCAGTATCACTGAATTTTTGATTAATTAAAGAATTGTACATTCAAAAATTCATGAAATATATAATATGTTATTTTGTAATTCCTTGACCCATACCATCATATTCTTTCCTGAAATTTTGCAGTATAAACAATTTTTCTTTAAACAGTTTCTTCTAAATCTACATGAAATTTAATTTCATTATTAATTAATGAAAGATTCACAAAAATGGATTACACTTACTTGTATGTAGAAGAAGTAAGCTTTTCTCCACTAATATATAAGAATAAAAATTTACTCATCTCAGAAATGATTTTTATTTTCTTCTCTCATATATCTTTTAATATAATAAAAAATATACTAAAATAATAAATATGTTGCACAAACATTGTTGTGACTGAATACAACTTTATAAATGTTGTGTTGATGAATTAGTTGACATTCCCAGATTTTACTGGAGAAACTCCACAATATTTTTTTGTCTTGTTTAAGAAAGCACCCATTCATCAACTGGTGCATGCTTCTAGAAAAAAGTTACTTATGCTGCTCCAGTCAATGCAAGACACATGAAATTGCAGGTTGTACAAAAGTCTGTTATAACAGAGATCAAGGTAGAAGAGTTCCAATAGAGAAAGCTTTCCCAAAGTCTTTTGTGGAGAATTATTGCATAGCAAGTAGTAAAAGACTATTCCTACTTGTTTCTGTTCCCCCACTTCACATTGTCCCACTTAGGAAAAAGTCAATCAAGTTAGACTATGACTTAAGCTGCAGTCAGTAGCTGTCTGCAGGATATAGTTAACCACAGAAGAGGACTTTTCCATTCTTGACACAGACTCAGTCTAATAGTAGATTGAAATTAAAAAAATTTTAACTCATTATAATAGTAAATTCTCCACCTCTATTGAGTGAAATTTAGATGTCATTTTTTGAACATGCAATGTATGGCTAAGTATAACATGCAGAAGCCTAGAGAATGCACTGTTAAGAACCCACTTGCAAATCACCTTACCTTTCAATCTCCTTTCTCCAACCACAAACTCCTGCCTTGACATAAGCTGATATAATGCTGATATTCCCATTGTTTAGAGAGGCAGGTTTGGGATTGCTCTTATAGACTCCACTGGTCAATAAAGCTCTTTCCCTTGTTCAGTCTCGGGGTGGATATCAATTATCTGCACTGGGCCAAAGAACCCAGGGTCTTGCAAGGGTCCCCTACAATTTGGGAACCATGGCAGGACTCCGGGGTCCCTGAGGAGATCATTGCCTGAAGGATTCATCAACTCCCAGAAATGAGTGGCACCAGACCATCTTGCCTCAGAGAACCAAGACCTAGTCCCTTGATTCCTAAGTGCCATTGGAGCAGAACTTCCTCCTCAACTTCAGTGAGTAACCTCAAAGTTGGACTGTTTTGAATTTGTGAGTGTGGATTTTAAGTCTCCTGCCAAAGCTGTAAGCTGTTCAGTTGCTCTTGGTTACTTGGTTTCTGGACTTTTGGGACACTATTTGTCAGGGCAAAGGGGAGCAGACCCTGGTAGAAGAGATCCTACCTAGCCCAGGCTACTAAGTTAAAATTGCTTATAATAGTAAACTGCAAACACTCAGAGACTACAGGAAGTAAGTTTACTAACATGGGTAATGAACGGAGCTCTGAAAGGAAAGAAAAATGTCCTTTCAGTTGAATTCTGAAACACTGAGAACACTTGAACCAATGACCAAAAAGAGAAATGTATTTTTGTGTAAAACTGCATGACCACAGTACAAATTGAGAAATGCTAGGAATGACCTTCAAAAGTATTTCTAGAATATATATTTTTCAGGTAGAGTTGTGTTGCAAGAGACTTGGTTAGTGGAATGAAATACCTTATTTGCAGTGTTTTATGGCTTTACCCAATAAGCTAAATTACAACATGAATGTTTGAGCATGGAATGATGTTAACTAATCTAGGGCCAGGTTCAAGTTGACAGAAGGAGATCTTTCCTTGACTCTAGAACCTCAGATTAATTGTGTGTTCCCCTTCTATTTCTCATGGCCTCCCTCCTTCTTATAACATGGATCCAAGGGTGGTGAGGGAGGAGTTGACCCCTAATTGTGCTTAAATCCCCCTGAAATGGCCTCTCCACCTGTATGAGTCAGCCAAAAGGGTGCTGATACAAAGTCTAGAAATTCGTTGGCTTTTAAAAAGGGTATTTATTTCAGATAAAAACTTACAGTTACAAGGCCCTAAAAAGTCCAACTCAAGGTACCATAAGAAGTACTTTCTTACATAGTTAATTGCCACATGTTAAAGCAAAATGGTTGCCCATCTCTGCAAGGGTACATCCTTCTTCTCTGTGGCCGTTTGATATTATTTATGAATTCCAAAAAGAGATATATATTATGTTGATAACCTGGTCTGTTCCTCTGGGCATGATACCCTTTGATTGATTTAAATTTAAAGGTTGTGTATTTCTTTGATTAAATGAAGATTAGGACCTTGATTCAAGCATGTCATTAGGGCATGCAGGGTTGAGTCCATGGCCGCCTTGGAGGACTGTATAAATGGATACTCAATCAAGAAGACAGAAGAAGCAGGAACAAGAGAAAAAACAGAGAGCTCCATAGACACAGAAGAGGGCTTTGATACTGTGGTCCTGAGGAGAGATGAGCTTTTTGCACAATAGTTTACAGCTTACCTTTGGAAGAGACCAGAGTAGCTGATCCCGGAAAGAAACAAGCCCTGGGAAGAGATACAAGACCTATTCCAGCCTTCAGATGAGATCAAAGGAAGCCCTAAGATGTGTATATCCTTTGCAGGTGATGTGCCACACTAAAGAAAGATGTTTGTGTGGGAGGTTGTGGGAGGTGTGGGAGGTGGGGAACATTGGAATCCCTGTAATTTTTGTGAAACATTTATGTAATCTAAGCATCTTTTAAAATTTTAAAAAAAAGAAGTTGCACCCATTGAACCTTAAGAAGGGAGAGGAATGCTGAACCCTAACAGATGTCTCTTACCATCTTGTATCAACACGTGGCAACAGAGTTTGGTAAGGAAGTAACCTTGAGTTGGACTATTTAGGTCCCTGTAACTGTAAGCTTTTACCCCAAATAAATACTCTTTAAAAAGCCCCCAGATTTCTGGTACTTTGCATCAGAACTGCTTTGGCTAAC
Organism: Cabassous unicinctus; assembly: GCA_029593785.1. NCBI lineage: Eukaryota > Metazoa > Chordata > Mammalia > Cingulata > Chlamyphoridae > Cabassous > Cabassous unicinctus. The sequence goes on from JAQZBX010023876.1 coordinate 25,108, forward strand.
ATACTCTCTCTTAGCTACTGGCTGGCATAGGGTTTGTTTCTCTTCCCAGGACTTCAGGATCAAAGTTTTCTCCTCCAGCATCTATGGAGCTCTTTCTCTTTTCTTGTGTATATTATTCTGAGTGTCTTCTTGAGTGAGGGTCCATTTATATAGCCCACCAAGGGGTCAGGGACTCAAAGCCCTAATCTTAACACAATTTAATCAAAGACATCTCAGCTGAATCTAATACAATCAAAAGGTATCACAGTCAGAGGAACAGAACAGTTTACAAACATAATCCTTATTATTTGAATTCATAAATAATATCAAACTGCTACACCCCCACATACCCAAAGTGGTGTACAGTTTCATCAGGGAACACCTCCCTCATGTGAGCAATTTCCATTAAGAGAAATGATCAAAGTCAACCATAAGGCTACTTGTATGACATACCCTATTCTCAACTTAAGATTTGTATAATTGGAAGGGTTGAGTCCCAAGTTATTGGGAAGATCCTAAGAAAATGGAGAAATTGTATAGTTCCATGTTTGCCACCCATAATCTTAACTGGGTAGATATGCAGTCTTTGTTGAATGTAATGTTGACCTCAGAAGAGAGATATGTGGTATTAGAAAAGTCCTGTGGTCATTGAGCAACAATAATCCAAACAATCTAGTACATTTTCTGGGAGATCAGGCAATTTCCAGAGCCAACACAAATTGCAATCCAAGTGAACAAGTAAAAGGGGCATACCATCATGCCTTCATTAATCAGACTTTTCCAGATATAAGGTAAAAACTCCACAATTTGGAGTGAGGATTCGGCAAGACTATGTTAGAACTGGTGAAGATTGATTTTAAGATCTTTCATAACCATGAATCCGTCCAGGAGTAGGAAGATAAAACATGCAGCCTAAGCCCACTTTATAGGAAAGGCTCTCAGCAGAACCATTGGGCACTTACAGACCTTGATGTAAGAAAAGAACAGCAGAAATGCTGAATGAAAGATAAGACCACCAGGGGCCCCAAGCAAACAGTATGCTTGCTATCAGCAGGAGGGACACTGGAAACAAGACTGCCCGAATCTCACTGAGAAAGGAGGGTTTAAGTCACCCAATATGCAGCCCAACTCCCACAGCTTGCAAGGGAGTAAGAAAATGACTTGAAATGACCAGGCCCAGGGGCGCCTTCCACCAGTCCGAAAACCATTCTGATTACCCACACTAAATCTCAGGTCTCTTTCCAAGTGAGTAAGAAATTAATTGACTTCTTTATGGAGACCAGAGATACTTATTCAATCTTAAACCAAAAACTGAGCAAAGAAACTAATGAATCAGTCCCCATCATTGGCATTTCAGGGACTAAAAGCCTTAAACCATTCAACAACCACTGCAATGCCAAGTTGAAGAAACTTAATTAGCTCATAAATTCTTTTAGGTGCCTGAGTGCTCAATTCCTCTCCTTGGCCAAGAATTACTCAATAAATTCCTAGTTTCACTGTCATTTTCACCTTATGAGGTAAACATATAGGTCTCCAGTATCCATGCATGTGCCCTCCAAGCTGCCTTGCTATGTCTAAATGAAAACACTAAATGAGAAAACTGGAATGTCTGGAATGCTTGAAGAAATAAAATAACAAGTGCCAGCTGAGGTATGGATGAGTGAGGTCCCCTAGGACAGGCAGTCGAGGCACAGAATGTCAAAGCCGAACATCACTCCACCACATTTAAAACAGTACCTGTTCAGATAAGAGAACAAAGCTGGCATTTTACATACAATTAAGACATTTCTCAAGTGAAAACTAATCAGACTTTTCCAATCAGATTTTCACACTCTAATTCTGGTGGTCCTTAAAACTGGCACCCAAGAATAAAATATTTTACAAGATTTAAGAGCTATCAATCAAGTAGTGGAGGACATCCACCTAGTGGTACTTGATCCCTACATGCTCCCGGTGAATACTACTAAGACTTACACATGGTTCACTGCCCTAGACTTAAAGGATGCCTTCCATTGCATTCCATTAAGGCAGGAATCTTAGAAGTTCTTTGCTTTTGAATGAGAGGATCCTGATACTGGAGTATAACAACAATATATTTGAACATTGTTGCCACATGTGTTTAAGAATATCCTGACCCTCTTTGGGTAAGCCCTGTCTGAGAACCTACAAGGGTGACAGTTCAGAAAAGGACTCTTCCTTCAGTATGTAGATGTATACTGATCACCAATAAGACTCAAGAAGTTGCAAATGAAAATATAGTAACAGTGCTAAAGAGACTAGCTGAGAAAGGATATAAAGTTTCAGAAAAAGCCCAGATCACACAAATCCATGTTAAATATTTTGGTTTTGAGCTATCAGAAGGGCAATGAGCTCTCTTACTCAGTAGAAAGGAAATATTATACTGAGTATTGGAGCCTAAAAATTAAAAGGAATTCAGAGGTTTCTTGGCATGGCTGGTTGCTGTTGACTGTAGATAACATTTTTTTTTACTTAAAGCCAAGCCACTACTTGAAGCCCTTAAGGCAGGATTTCTTAACCAGGAGTCTGTGAGCTTGAACTGAAATTCAAAATAACATTATTCTTGTAAGGACGTTTAGGTGCAGGTGTGATATATTTATTAATACACAGTATAATGTGGGCTTAGTAAGGGGTCTGTGGTTTTTACCTGAGTGGCAAAGGGGTCCTTGGAAGAAAAATGATTAAGAACCCCTGCAAGGGATACGAGAAGAAGCCCCTGGTTTGGACACCAGAGTTTGCACTTGTCTTTCAGAACCTTAAGAAAAACTTGCTCTCAGCTGCAGCATTGTGACTTCCTGACTCTAAGAAAGAATCTTATTTGTTTGTGTGTAAGCACCAAGGAATTGCACAAGGAGTCCTGAACTGAATATTTGGAGGCAATACCCAGCTGATGGCTTATTTTCCCAAGTAGTTGCATCCAGTGGTCAAAGGGTGGCCAGTTTGTCTAAGGGCTGTATCAGCTACCTCTGATTTATTACAAAACCTTGAAAAGTTTACTTTGGGACAGCCTACAGTGATTTATACCCCTACTATGTTCTAGCATTGTTAGAACAAAAGGGGGGACACTGGCTTACTATGGGAAAATTTAGCAAATACTTAGCTACGCTAATAGACAATCCTAATATTATACTAAAAGTAATTGACAAATTAAACCCAGTCAGTCTCATTCCAGACCGCAGCAAGAGAATAGAAAGATTACCTCCTAAACATGATTATGTTAGGCTAATTGATGAAGTTTATTCCAACTGACAAGTACTCATGTATGTGCCACTCCTTGACACAGGCCTAGAACTTCAGATGGCTGAAATTTCATGGACCATGGAAAACAGTGTGCCAGGTACACTATCATTACTCTTTATGAAACATTAGAAGTTGAGGCCCTTCCTGCTGGAACATCTGCACAAAAGGTAAAATTAATAGCTCTTAACTGAGCCTTACAACTGAGAGCAGGAAAGAAAGTCATCATCCACACAGATTCAGGTGTTTGTAAACACCTTCACTGGATATATAGAAGCCTTCCCTTGCCAAATGGAGAAAGCTCAAGAGAGGATAAAAGTTTTGCTTAAAGAAATTAATCTCAGATTTGGACTTTCTATATCCATACAAAGCAAAAATGGAGAAATTTTCATCTCAAAGGTAACCACTGATTAGGGGGTAGGGTAACACTTGGGTCCACATCTTTGCTATTATAAGCAAGGTACAAAAAATAAAAAAGAGAAATTCCACCTCCTTCAACAAGTGGAGAAAAAAATGGAAACAGGTTAATAGTTTTAGGAATTCCTGTCTTATTCACCTCTTTAATGGGCTTGGCTAGAGGTGTCATTTAAAATGCTGCAGTGGCCAGGAACATAAGAACTATGAGCGGTGACCTAGACCAAGATACTCACCAAGACTTTAAACTCCTCCAACAGTCCTTAGATTCCTCAGTAAAAATGGACCTATACCATTGCATAGGTCTGGAATACCTGCTGGCTGAGCAAGGTGGAGACTATGCCCTATCCAATACATCCTGCTGTTTTTACATTACTACCACTCACCAAGTAGAAACAAGTATGGATAAGATTCTAAAGGATACCTCTTGGCTAAAAAACAAAAATCAGGCCACTACTAAAGACTTATGGGGCCAGATTAGGAGTGTTCTCCCATGGGATGCTGGTTGCTGAGCTTATTGCCCCAATATTACTGTCATCTTTATCCTTGTCTTTGCCCCAATAATCCTAAATATGAGCATCTTCCCTATTTCCAAATGCTTAAAAATTAGTGGACTCTTTGTCACCTACCAATTTCTGCAAACTTCCAAGTTAAAAACCAATCAACAAAATCTCTAACAAATTGATCAGGAATTTCATTAGTGCTCCAAATTATGACCCCTCTAAGCAGGAAGAAGCCAGAGTGGTCTTCATCCCATTTCCCAAAATTGATGAAATGATCCTTAAAAGGGGGTGGTGGTGGGAGGGCCCCAGTAGAAAAGCCTTTTTCAAAGTCTTTCTCAGAAAATTCTTGCTTAGGAAGTAGTGAAAGACCTTATTCCCACCTTTCTCAATTCCCCCATTTAACATTGCCCCACTTAGGGAACAGCCAATCCAGGTAGAGAACAGCTTATAACTGTGGTCAGTAGCTGGCCCAGAAGCTAGTTAACCACAAAATGGGACTTTTTCATTCTTGGCACAGTCTCAGTTTAGTAGTATATTCAATTTAGCTAAACTTTACCTTATTGTAAAAGTAAATTCTCCAGTTCTGGGTAGGATTTAGATGCAATTTTTTGAACATGTGTTGTAAGACCAAATATTTTACAATATGTGGAAGCATAGAGCATGCACTGTTAAGAACCTACATGCAAACTCTTCACCTGTTAATTTCCTTTTCCCCTACACAAGCTCCTCCCTTGACACAAGCCTATATTATTCTGCAACTCCCATTTGTTACAGAGGGAAGTTTGAGAATAATTTTCCCAAACTCCAAAAGCCAATTAAGCTCTTTCCATTTTTTTATACTAGTCAAACTAAGTTATTTCTTTCAAATTTTGCAATCTACTTTTTATTATGAATTTCTAGAATCAGTAAACTGATATTTTAAAGAAGGACAGATGATTCCTATATACAAGTACGGTTTGGAAGTCATTTCTGCTAGGTGTCACCTTTAATTTATCAACAGTTTACAACAGTTGAACAATATGGAAATGTAGGAATAATACAAATGCACCTGACTTCATCCTTATGGGATTGACAGACTCTGAAGAGATCTGGCAGGTCCTCTTTATATTATTTCTCCTGACATATCTGATTACTCTGCAATGCAGGGATGATACTGATAATTCACCTGGATCTCCAGCTTCACAGACCCATGTATTTTTTCCTGAATCACCTGTCATTTCTTGACCTGAGTTACTCAATGGTCATCACACCTAAAACCTTAGAGAGTTTACTGACTTTCAA
>JAQZBX010023877.1:0-30542 GCA_029593785.1 Cabassous unicinctus
TAAAAATCCACTCACACACTCAAAATCCCCTCTTGCATCATTACTCAGGAAGCTCCTTGAGCAACTACTTATCTTGTCTACATTGTGTCCCAACCAAGAAGCAAAGTTTCCAATACCTAGTGGGCTCTTAGTAGGTATGTAAGGAAAGAATGAAGAAAGAAACTAGAGTTTGGAGAAATAAGGCTGCTTGAACTCTGGATTCTTCCAGCTCAGCAATTGGCCCTCCTAGCTGAGGGTTGAGATGGACCCAAGAGAGCCTCCTCTGTCTGATTCATAATGCATGTGAATGTTTCTACACACAATAAAACATCTGGTAAACCTAAGGTATCATCTGTTTCTTTAGCTATGCCATGAGTGTGTGGGAATCGATTCAATTCCATTTCCATAGACATTTATTATGCCTCTTGGTATTTCTGGGACTCTGAGACTTCCTGCTGCAGAATTTCTATGAGGGAGAAAGAGCTTTGTTGTATGAAGCCACTGTGATTCAGGGGTGACTTGTTTTGACAACTTCGATGGACCCACCATTCTGGAAAGTCAAATACCTACTTCCTTACTTTGACAAGTGTAGCAGTTTGCTATTATTTATGAATTCCAAAAATAGATATTGGAAACTGGTCTGTGGGAGGTTTCACTTTTACTTGAGTCCCCTTGGTGGGGCGGACTCACAGAGAAAATGATGAGGCACAGGAGTTAGTTGGAATTTTGATCTTGGAGCCTGGGAAGAAAACACACAGAGAAGCAGATACGTGAAGAAGGAGAGATGTCTCCATTAAATGCAGACAGACCTTGGGAAGAGAGACAGAGCTGGTCACCTGATAGTCTACAGCTGGCCTTGTGGAGAAAGCAGAGCAGCTGAGCCCAGAAAGAAACGAGCCCCGGGAATAGGGGAACCCAGGAAGCCTGGACCCTTGCAGACCTCGACAGCCATCTTGCTCCAACATGTGGCAACAGACTTTGGTGAGGAAAGTAACTTATGCTTTATGGCCTGGTAATGTAAGCTTCTACCCCAAATAAATACCCTTTATAAAAGCCAACAGATTTCTGGTATTTTGCGCCAGCCCCCCCTTTGACTGACTAATATAGAATTTGGTACCGGAGAGTGGGGAAGTGCTTTTGCAATTACCAAAATGCTGAAATGGTTTTATAAATGGGTAAGGGGCATTTTTTTTTGGAGGAATTGTGAGATGCTTGATAGAAAAGGCCTATAATTCTTTGCAGAGACTGTTGATAGGAATATGAATGCTAAAGAGACTTTTTATGATGCCTTAGAAGTAAATAATGAAACTATTACTGGAAACTGGAGGAAAGGTGATCCGTGTTTTAAAGTTGCAGAGAACTTAGCAAGATTGGCTCCTTATGTTACATGGAAGGCAGAATTTGAAAATGTCGAGCTTGGGCATTTAGCTGAAGAACTTTCCAAAGTAAATTTGGAGAACATGGCTTGGCTTCTCCTTGCAGCTTATAGCAAAATGCTTAACAAGAGAGATAAGCTGAGGACTGAACTGCTGGGCACAAAAAAACCAGAAGCTGATTCCGGAAATTCCAAGCCTCTGGAAATCAAGCTCCCCGATGATAGTGCTCCATTTGAACACTTAACCAAACTTGGAACTTGTAAATCAGGATTGAAGATGCAGTTATCTCAGAAAGACTTGTGGAAAGTTTTACTGTCTGATGGTTTGGACCCCCTGCTTCCTGCATGCTAAACCAACAAACTCTTTGAGACACCTGTATGAACAAAACCACTATCAGCTTGGACAAAAATGGGCACTGATGGGAGAGATGGAAGGGGAAATGACTTCAAGAGGAAAACCATGGAAGCTGAGATCTGGAATTAAGACATCACCTTGGGCCAAGAGAGGAACCCCAGCCATGTGTACAGAGAGGGTGAGTTTGTCCTGGCAGTTGAGGAGAGTGGATGTTCCCACCCGATGATCAGGAAGAGTTTTGCCACCCCAGGGTACAGAGGGTAGAGCATATTCCTCAAGAATTAGGGATGTTAAGGTCACCACCCCATAGGTCTGAGAGGGGTGCATATGTCCCCCATGGATTAGGGAAGGCCAGGTGGTCAACTCGTTGCCCTGAGGAGGTTGAGCCTATATGCCAGGGTTTTGGGATGATGTTGTCTTCACCTCACTGTACTAGGGGGGTTTATACTCTAACCCAAAGATTGGGTAAGGTGTGGCAATCACCCCAACACTCTTGGAGGGTGAGGTCTGGATCTTGGTCGATACCCAGATGCTTGATGAGGGTGGAACCAAGAAAATGGCCATTGGGTAAGCCTGTGGAAAGGGTGGGTCCCCATGTGGCTCCAGGGAGAAGAAACCATCGTCTTAAGAATGACTTTCAGACTTTGAAATTGAAGAGAGTATGCCCTGCAGTTTTATGGAAATGTAGGGGACCTGTGACTCATGTTTCCCTCCCAATTTCTCCTAATGGTAATGAAAATGTTAATCCTTTGCCTGTCCATTTGTGTATAGAAGCAGATAAATGGTTTTGTAGGTTTCAGAGGTCAGCTAGATGGGACTTTGCCTTAAGACAAACTGTATTTCTTTAAACTGATTGTGATATGATTTTGTACTTAGCATTTTACTGATTTAAGGTTTTTTGAATATTATAATGTCTTTTTGGAATTCAGAAGGTGAAGTGTAGTAGTTTGGTATTATTTATGAATTCCAAAAATAGATATTGGATTATGTTTGTAAACTGGTCTGTGGGAGGTCTCATTTTTACTCTATTAAATTTTGATTAGGGCTTTGATTTGGCCACATCAGTAGGACATGGCAGCCATCTTGCTCCAACACGTGGCAACAGACTTTGGTGAGGGGAGAAACTTGCACTTTGTGGTCTGGTAACTGTAAGCTTCTACCTCAAATAAATACCTTTTATAAAAAAGCCAACAGATCTCTGGTATTTTGCATCAGCACCTCTTTGACTGACTAATACAACAAGGATGACAAAGGCTCAGTTTACCACTAACGTGGCCAAGGCATGCTGGTTTCAGGAACCCTGGAGAGCAAGTTTAGCACTGCACCTGGTTCCAGTATGCCTGGGCCTTTTCCTGTTCACTGTCCACCATCTGCATTCCCTTAAGATTCCACAGGATGGCTTTGTTTGGTGGAGAGTGAGATACACACGTGGAAATGGATGAGACAGTTTCAAGCTCCTCATGCACCCATAGGATCAAATCTCCCTGTCCCATGGTGAAGGCCCTTCAGAGAGGCATGTCAGATTGGGGAGTGGTTTCCCACCTTGATTCTGGGTATAGGGTCCACGTATGGGAGGGTGATTCGAGGATGGGGCAAGAGGGGGAGATTGTCCCTGAGCACCACAAGGCTTTGTCTGTAAGGGGACATTTATGCCTGCTATAGCAGACTCTCTGGTCCCAATGAGATTTAGCTATTATGTATTGGAAGGAAATATTTACTGCTATTAAACTGTTAATAACACTTCATTTAGATTATACCACCTGACGCAGCTCAACTCATGAAGACTTACTTATTATTATAACCACAAGGCTTATTTATATGTGAAGAAAGTTTAAACTAGACTGCAATTTACACATTCCTGTCTTTGTCTCCTCCTGCATTAAAAATATTCTGAAACAGAAAGTATGTCTCTAAAAATTGGATGTGTTGAAATCCATGTGCCTTCATTTATTGCAAATGGAATCCAAACACTGAATTTTCATCATTCCCTCTTTTTTTTTAGCTGTTGGCTTGACTTTTCTGCCTCCTTCTTTTTTGGTTTTGAAGGCACATCCAAAAAGTACAAACAGAAAATAATTTTACAAGTTTTTCCACCCAAAGTGTTTCCATAATCTAAGTTGTCAAGGCAATCGCTTTAAATTTATATATTTTCACAAAGAAAAATATATTCTCTTGCATGCACATTAAGATATACTTAAAGTCAAATAATAAACTATGTCTATTCCAAATGCCAGAGGAATGAAGAAAACAGATTTTCTTTCTGCTAACTTAGAAACGTATTAAGTTATTTTTATGACTTCTTCTAGTCATTTTTAAGTGATGGTATGCAAATAATATTCAAGATGGGCCATTAAAATTCTAATAATATTTTTAAGATTCATGATGCCACTAAATTCTCTTTGCCTTACAGAAACCCAAGTAATATTTGCCTCACCTCACTCAACTATTTTCTCCAGTAGTCATACAGAGATTTGCCATCACCAGCAATTACTCTATGTCTTTCATAGTGGCTTCCAGACTTCAACTTTCTGTCACTTGGAGTCCCATCAGGCCACTTTCTCTAGGCTCCTTGCTCCATATCTTCAGGGCTCCAAGCCTTGCAAACACCCTTAGCTTACTGGTTCTTTCTTCCACTAACACCAATCTTGCTTAATTGCAGCCAATCAACTCAGGTGAGCATGTACCTGCTTAAGCCCAGTCCATCCACTCACCTGAGTGTGCACCTACAGCTGGATGTTGCTGAAGAAAATCCCATCATTGTGTCCATTTGTCTGCAGTAACCATTTTTCTAGTAAATTTCTTTTCCCCACTTTCTAAAACTCATTATTTCCATCTTCTTCCCCTTTCCATAAACCCCAGTACACCTTCCCCAGTCTAAGCTAATGATCCTGTCTTAAATCTTAAGGGGAAAACAAATCTTGTCAGATGAGTTGACTTCACTTTCCCTCCACCAAACCTACTGGTTGACCTGTAGCTGCACCCACCTTCTCCTAGTTCCTTTGATTAAAATGGAAGAAACGTTTTTGAACTTATTAACTTCAGATGTCCTAGTGTCATCCTCTCCTTCCTGGCAATCCAACATGACTCCTGTGACTCCAAAGGGCTGGCTCACTGCAGGTGCCACTTCCAACCTCAAAGTGAGTGTGGCTACAGCCCTTCTACCTCAGGACTCCTACAAAGCCCAGATTTTGGGGGGAAGGAGGGATGTGTGGCCAATGCTCCCTGGACCATCCTCAACCAACAAGGCTGGGATGGGGGGACAAAAGTTCCATCCCTGAAGGGACAGTCCTGAGATGAGAGGGTTCCCAGTGGAACTGGAGCTCACTGGTCTCCCTTTGTCACCTTCCCCTCCCTCCTGTCTCACTCCCCCTGCTCTGTCACTCCAAATTCTAGGCACAAAATCCCAAATAAAATAATTCACCCAGGTCCCTGGCTCAGAGTCTGTCTCTGATAGACTCCAAACTTAACACATCCATTGCCACAGAAAGCATCTCCCTTTTCAGCACAAAGAGCAAAGGGCTCATAATTCCTCCAAGAATCAGAAAAGTCTTTACCCCAAAAGAGAAAACATCTTTTGGAGGGTGTAGAACTAGGAGCTGAACATCATTCAATATTTCTTGATAATATTAATCTTAAGAACAAAAAGAAGAGAAGAGTTTGTTTCTCAGGAGGTAATTCTGGCACAGCAGATTTTTTTAAAATCCCCAAAATACACAAGGGACAGTTTTCACACCAACAAAAGGACGTTCTAATTGTCAGAGCTTCCCCCAAATGCAAAGGGTTTCCCTTGAGAATTGGTAAACCAGATTAGAGGAACATTGTTGACTAGGGGTGTTGCAGTGAAGATTCAAAACTCTTCAAGGTGTTTTTGCCTTGTCCACTTCCCCACCCTGATCCAGTGGGTTACTTCTGACATCTAAGTTACATCGTCTGTAGTCACTTTGGCATCCTGGAGGTGGACAACTGGGGCAATGAGAGTGCAAGAGGCATTTGTGGCAACTGGACAAGGAAAAGCTGGGGAAGAACCCAGGGCTTCCATGGATGCTTCAGGTGGAAGCTCAAGCAAGGAATTGGTTCTTATCTGCTGTCGTGGGCATTAATTATTCATCGTTCTCGCTTTCACTCTCAACCATGTCCTGGCTTGGAAAATGCATTACTTGGCTGCCCCAGGAAGAACGGTCTCTGTGAACATGGCAATAATGACCATAATGAGAAGGCACAGTTACAGGGAGAGATCTCCTGAGTGATGTCCCAGGTGTGCAAAGTCAAAACACACACCAGGTGAGGAGTCAGAGATGGAACCACCATCGAGAAAGAGCTCTTTATTTCTGCAGAGCTTTGTGTGTCTCCCCTTTGTTATTTCTCTGTACTACCTTCTTAATTTGGAATTTATCACTGCCATAGGCAAAATAATGCATACACATTCCCTCCCACCAAGGTATCCCCATCTTAATCAGTGGAACCTGTGAATACACGTCAATTGGGAATTAAGGACGTCGATAGCATCAAGCCCACTATTCAGCTGATCTTAAAATAAGAAGATTATGCTGGATTATCCAAGTGTGTCCAACATAGTTATGAGGAGCTTTACAAATGAAGATGGAGGCAGACTGGGACAGTCAGAGGGAGAAGTTAATTCAGAGGAAAGTCACAGAGATGTAACATTGCTGGCTTTGAAGATGGAGGAAGAGAGGTCTCTAGAAATTAGAGAATGAAAAGAAATAGATTCTCCCCAAAGGATGCCTGAAGGAACCAGCCCTATTGGCACCTTTACTTTAGCCCAGTAAGATCCATTTCATAATTCTGCCTTCCAGAACTGTAAGATAATAAATGTGTGCTGTTTTAAGCCACTACCTTTGGGGGTAATTTGTTATTGCAGCAAATAGGAAACTAATGCAATAAACTTCATTTTATTTTTTTTGCAGGAGACTTCTAACTGGTCTCTCAGTTTCCTTGAACATTGAGGCAGCTTGCTTCCTAACCAAAACTTCCAGGGTGTCATTCTCAAAACCATAACAAAACAAAACACTTTTGACATCTTGGCATTCAAATTCTACAATGTCCCTAGCTTCGCATTCAAGGTCTCCCACGGTGATAATTCCATCTCCACTTCCAGCCTTATTTCTTACCTATTTGTTGCACTTTCTCTGTCTTTCTGGCAAACTGGATAGTTTCGTATCCTGTAAATCTGCTCAAGGTTTATGCTTGTGTCTCCCTTTTCCTCCCTCTGCTCCATATATCTTTGGAATCCCACCTTTACCTACAAAGGTCTATCCTTTAGCTCAAGAGGATCACGAGGTTACTTGTGCTTCACTCTTTATTGCAAGGACTGTTATTTTACCTTCCATTGTAGTGTGTGTTCATACAACAGATGTGTTAAAATGCCTTATTAAACCCATAGAGGGATTTTGGGAGATGACCAGCACCAGATATTTAATAAGGAAGATAGGATCCAAGCCTATATTTTAAAAAGAAAGGAAAAGAAAATGAGAAATGAAAATAACACATTTCATGAAAACCCTCCAGTCCTTAATCCTCAGAAACCCCCCTGAGAAAATACCAATATGCCCATTTTCTGAATAATGAACCTGGTACCCAGCGTGTACCTGAAGTAATTAAGACTTGAACCAGGTGTTTTGAAACCAGTTATTGCTATTGTACCCTTCCATCTTAAACATACCAAGTAAAAATGTTCAGATGGATATGCTTGATCAGATAAATCTCATCCCCTCAGTGCAAAGTTCAGGGCAAGTTACCTGAAGCCTGTCCAGCTTGATACACTAAGATCAAAGGAGAAAGAAAGAAATTGCAGAGAAGATTCTTGCATTCTCGACAGGTGGGGAAAGGGCTGCTTAAAGATTGTATGAGGAGAACTGAAAACATGCTTCAGTATTTTACTCATACCACCCCACTGCTTTTGCCTGTGGAAGGAAAAGACCACAGAGGTGGCTCTTAAAAATACCTAGTACAATCATTTGCAGAGGACTTCTTGTTAGGTCATTGGCAGGACATAGCATGAATGTGAAATGCAATATGTCCAACACACCAAAACTCATGGCTAGCATTTTAGCCCAGGCTACCTGCTGGTTCCTACCAGTAATCAGAACTATTTGGGGAAAACACCATGGCACAGAAGCTGGTCCCAAATTAAAGTCTTAATTGGGTCTTGAGAAACTGTCTAAAATTGGCAAGACACCTAGACACTGTATCTTTATTATTATAACAAAAATGGAACTGATTTGTCAAAATATTGGTTGAGTGCATTTGAATATAGAGTTAGTGGTAAGTATTTTGCTTAAGTTTCTGCTCAAAAAGCAGATTGCTTTCTGAAACCTGGAGGGTATGGGAGGCACAAGTGCATGGCTACGTAGCTATATCCCATACAATATATGGGATATATTGTTGAGCAGCCAGAGAAGTAGTTTTCCAGATTTCTTATCCTGCTAGAAAGGTCTCCAGGGAGCAGAGAAAGTCCACATGCTTTTCCATCCTGATGGAATGCAATCCTTTCGAAAAATATTACCCAACATTGGAGGAAACCGAATTACTCCTTTCTGAAAAACAGGTGTATCTCATACTATAATTTTATCCTCAACACTATATCTTTCATGGCTGCTCTTAGTTTTCCTAGAATTTATGGAGAAATGAAATGACCTCCTTCAAGATCATAAAATACAAAGTAAAAAATGAAACTGGCAGAGATTTCCAAGCATTTGAAAGCAAGCAGAATTGGTAAAGATAATCTCTTTAGGCAAGCGTTAGTAGTTTATTGGTCATCTTAAATCAAGATATTCTAGAGGGCTGAGTCAGCGTCAGTGGAGAATCCACGTGTGATCTCCAAACTGAAAAATAAATCACCTGATTGGGAGGTTCTCTATACCTATAACGGGCAAAGAGAACACTTGCTCTAAAAGTTTGTTGTGATAAAAAATGATGATAATGATCTTGCAGGTAAGGGAATCAGGAAGATAAATAAATACTACGCATACTGCTTACTGATTCTATTTCCTGATGTTTTTGGCATGCAAATTTATGAAAAACATGTTTTCTTTAGCATTATGAGAACATCATTTATGTGAGGCATAGATTCGAAAACAGATTGTAAGGCTTAAAAACAATAAAGTGCTACCTTGACGTACAAAGACTTGAGTTTCTCGGATCCCCCAATGGCCTTAACCTTGAGCTGCCCTGCTTTCACCACATTTGCCCCTACCCAGTGTGAAGTCAAGTCCCCCTATTAGCTAGAGCAGCTCCACCCCATGGGGTCCTCAAACTACTGAGCTTTAGTCTCCTGCCAGCCCGTGGAATAGTCAAACAAGCCAATGAGATCTTCCCACAGGAACCAGAGAACATCCCACCTGTAGCTCACCTCCCATAGTCCCCACTGGTTCATCTGCTCATTGTACCTGTGTTGACGTGTGATGTCAACCAGCTCTCCATGGTGGGGTTGGGAGCTAGTGTAAGCCTTTACTTTCATGGTGTAAATATTCTCACTTTGGCTGCAGGGTCTTTCAGGATCTTTATAAATTGTACCCTTACCCACCTCAGGAAATTAACCCAGCTCAATATTATTTACCAAAAGCATACTCACACTTCTAAGGATCAAACTTAAATCTGATGCTTCATATCAATTCATTTTCTTGCTTCATGGAATGTTTAAAAAAAAAACATTTTTATTTAAAAAGCTAATTTGCATTAGGATGGATATAATTGATGAAGCAGAAATGTTTTTAAACATTTTTTCTCAGTTTGTAAGGACCTTAGAAATGGTAGTCAATCACCCAGGACAACTAACAAAGAGATGATGGTGGACAACACCTATCCTAGAGAACAGAGAAAGTCTGCAACTGAGTCCCATTCATCTGCCCCATGGGATCTAAGCCTTCTCAATTAGAGGTGGAGTGGACATTTCCATCCTAGAATCCTCAGTATTGGGGAATGAACAATGGACTAGAGTAGACTTACTGTTACTCTACTATAGACTTATTGTGATTCTAGCAGTGGGAGAACTTTTATCATTGATGTGAAGACAGTGGCCACCGGAGATTCTGAGGGGAGGGAGAGGGAAAAATAGGTGTAATATGGGGGCATTTTGGGACTTGGGGATTGTCCTGAATGGCATTGCAATGACAGATACAGGCCTTTATATATCTTGTCATAACTTACAAAATTGTGTGGGAGAGAGTGTAAACTACAATGTAAACTATAATCCACGTTTAGTGGCAATGCTCCAAAATGTGTTCATCAATTGCAACAAATGTACCACACTAATGAAGGATGTTGTTAATGTGGGAAAATGTGGGAGGAGTAGGAAGCAGAGCACATGGGAATCCCCTATATTTTTTATGTAACATTTATGTAATCTAAATATTTTTTTTTAATTTAAAAGTATATATATAAAAGAATATATATATATATATATATATATGTGAAATGGTTGGTGAAAAAAGTTGAGGTTTTCGGTTGCTTTCTTAAACTTGAATTTTAAAATCAGCTGAGTTAGGTTTCTCTCCACACTGGGCTCTCAGTTGACCTGGTACTTATCTGAGTGAATTGTCAAACTGTCTTCCTCATCCTCCACCCCTTGCCAAAGAGCTCCTTGGAATGTGGACTTAACTCTTGCCAAATAAAGCAAGGCCTTGGAATCTGACTGGCTTCAATTATTTGAGCAATTAAAAAAAGACATCTCTGGACCTTGTTTGGTTCCAGACAGGATTCAATGAAATGTTGTATTCCAAGGACTTGAACCAGAGTATGCACTCAATACATAGCATGCTTACATCTGTGTTTCCTAGGGTTGGAGATGATGCCTAAAAGGAAATTGCTGCTGAATGAAATGAGCCTATTCCCATGTTCTGGAGTTATATGCAAACCAAATGTAGGGGCATTTATCCTAATGTTGATTGGGCTCCATATGTAAGTTTATACCCACATATTACACACACACACTAAACATACTAGAAAGTAGACATGTGTCTACTATGTCTTCCAGGAGTCTCTAAGATATTGTCATTGCAGCAATTGGGAAAATAATGGAAGCCATGATTGAGGGATGTAAACAGAAAGTGATGGTTGGTCAAAGTACTTACAAATTAATTATTGCATCTGAAAGAAGAAAGAATGCTGCTTAGCAGTAATCAACTGCCTCCTTCACTGCAGCTACTACAAGTCCTGGCAGCTTCAGGAAGCATCACAACATGCTTCACCACCTCTGTAATAAACAGGATAAAGTAGCTATTAGGATTAAAATTAATTGGAGACAAGAAATGAATAGAGAAGAGCAATTGAAATTAGAGCGTCACTGTTCAGAGGTAAAACAAATATGAGGAGGACATCATTAGAATAATTTTGCTTCCATGAGCTAAATAAATAACATCTTCAGACATGTTCATGAATTGCGCTATATGAGTTACTCAAGTACATTGTTTGCTTTTCAGAATTATCAAGAGAAGCCAGAACTTTCCATCCAAGATAGGCTTCTGAGTAGCTAACTATTTCAACAGCTCAGTTGGGTACTGTCATCCATTCTTTCATGGGTATTTGTGGCATACTAACTCAATGCCTGGTACAGTGTGAATGGATGGATTTAAATGAGGGGAGAAAAATCAGACAAGTGTCCTCTTGGGGCTCAAAGTCTAGTGGATGCAGACAGACAAAAAGATGTATAATTACAACCTGTGGTAGGCACTATGGTGGAAATAAATACAATGCTGGAAGGTTGTGTAGCAGTGGGAAGAGGCTGGTCCAGGGGGTCAGAGAGGGATGCTTTGTGTTCCATGGAGAGGGCACAGTGTGGCCAAAGGGTCTCCAGCAAAGGGAGATGGAGTTGGAAGAAGGCCAGTGGGTGTAAAAGGCAGATGGGAAGTGATTGGAAATGAAATCACAGAAGAAGAGAAAGGCCAGAGCATATGTGGACCATGTGAGGGATATTTGTCTTTATTGTGAGAATGATGGAAAGCAATCAGAATGATTAAAGAGCAAGTAATGCTACAAGCAGAGGGGGATTTTGGAATGGATCCTTTGGCACAGCATGGAGAATGGCTCAGAGCATGTACAGAGGCCACTTAGGAAGCCAAAGAAATGTCCAGATGGTCATTTCCAGTAGACTGACAAGGAGAGACATGGAGTGACACAGACAAATGAGAGCTATCTATGAGAGCTGGTGACAGATTGGATTAGACAAGTGGGGGCAGGGGGGATGAGGACTTCTAGTTCCAAGCTTGTGGGACTGAGCCTGGGGGGCAGGTAGGAACACAAACTTTTATTTTGGTCATGTTGAGTTTAATGACCTTTCAGATATCTGAGAGGAAATGTTGGCAAGACACTTGGATATATGGATCTGACTTTACAGATATAAGTTTGGCAATGTTTGGCTTATAGAAAAGCTGTGAGAATGGATGAGAAATCTTAGGATGCGGGGATTAGAATAAGAGAAAATGGCTCACCATAGAGCATTGTGGAATGCCAACATTTCATTGCCTGGTGGAGGATGGAGAAGGCTAAGGTAAGTTCTTTGGATTTAATCTCAGAACTTGCTGAGAACTGTGGGGGAAGAGTGACAAGGGTGAATGTCAGATTAGAATGAGCTGAGGAATGATGAGGAGAGAGAAATGGGACTTTCCATACCAACAACTCAAAAATAGCCCTCATTATATTCAATTAGTCATCCTTCTTGTCATCTTACATCATGTGATTAGACAGGAAATAATCATTTCCTACCATTTCTCTCACTGGTCCATAGGGTTTCAATTCAGCAAGAAATTTTAAAATATATTTCATGGATGGAAGTAATATACACATGTCTGTTATCTCTCCAAAAAGATTTTTTTCAAAGTCTGGAATTAAAAGAATTAATAATAAATCATTAGAAATATGCAAAGATAAATAACTTCCATTCAATTAAATGGCAAAGGGCCGCACGATAACCTTTTATAAGAGAGTCCAAAAAGCCACCAAGTCTATGAAAAGGAGAATACCGTTTTTGAAAACATGTGTTCACAATTTCAGAGAAGAAATGTAATATGTTCCAGAAGAAGCCAGCAGAAGCCCTGACAGCCCTTTCAGTTGCTCGGCTCTCATGTGGGAAGCCGTTTTGTTTCCCTAGATGGAACTGTATGTGTCAGCAATTCTTTGCACTGAGCTGCAAAAGTGATTTCAACTCCTTGCCTGCCCACAAGGTTGGACTGCTTCGAAGGACCCCTTCCCCAGATGTTTTGGATCAGTGTATGACCAGCTGTCCATCCTAGGGGGCAAAAAGAGACAGGATGGTCCAATGAGGGAGAGACAAAGAGGAACCGTCACCCATTTCCAGCCACGGTAACCTTAGAACAGGAGGTGGCATTTTTTTCTTCCCTAAAAGAACAAAAAACGCTGAGATTTTACCTCTTGGAAGCCACAGGAAATGTTGTGGCTCATGGCTTGGCTGCTACTGGAGGGAGTAACCTTCTGGAGAGGAAGTCTGACCTCCCATGCAGAGGATAAAGCACAGAAGGAAGACGATCAGAAGCCCCAGGCGTTGGCCGAGGAAGGAGAACTCCAGCAGCAGAAAGTTGTAGTCAGGTTGCAAACTGTTTCCTCCCTTCCTCTCTCTCTCTTCCATTAATCTTTTCTCTCCTATGACTCTTCCGTTCCCAACTCCACCTTCCATTCCCCTTTCCCAATCCCAGACTCTCTCCTCCCACACTTTTTCTCCTCCTGTCCCATATTCCTCCCATTCTCCACACCCAGAGAATGAGCTTGCTTTCAGGTGAGTGGCAACTAATTCTATTTTACCCCTTTATCTCTTTGGGGGACACATTTAAACATTTAAACAGAATAGATAAATATTGCAAACAGATGATTCTTACCTTTCAGGTTTCGTCAGATGAGCGGAAAGGATAGTGTTGGTCTGGAAGACCAACTTAATTAAGTTCAACAACTTAATTCAGCCACAAAGGGAGCCCCCAATTTCCTCTAGACTCAAGGCTGACTCTTCATGATGCTGAATACCACCGAGCAGGTTTGTACGTTGAGATGCAATATGTGCTTCTTCAGGTTGAGAAAAACTATGAGGATGAAACAACACAGCCATATAAAGCATTGCTCAAAGAAAGCGCTATGAGGAATTGTACACTTTATTAAATCAAGACATGGCTCTGAGCTCCAACTGTGTCCTCACGCTAGCTAACCTTCATCTCATGGGATCTTTCACCCTGGCTCCATCACTTATCTCCCCCTGAACCCCCTCTCCTTTAACTGTAAAGTAACACTACTAACAGAAATCTTCTCAACTCTATAGAACTGCTGGGAAGAAGTCTGGAAAACAGCTAATACTCAATAAAAACTTTCATTATAGTATTAATAGATTTATTCCCAACACAAGTCAGCTTCTACCTCGTGAAAACAGCTCTCCTGTTTGAGGTTTTTAAAGTTACTGTGAAATGAGCTGCGTGGTGATTCTCAAACGTCCCCAGCAAACCTTGACTCTGTGCTGAGGTGTTTCCATTAGGAGAATTAAGTACCACCAATTACTCCTGTGCTTTTATGAAGAAGAAAACATTATTGGGTGTCATTCCAAGGTAACCAAATTAACAATGGAGAGAAATATAATGTACATTTTCAATGAAAATAGACAAAATTCCCCAAGGTCATGTTAAACTTCTAAATGTTATAAAATACACCTGGCCACCAAAATACAGCAAAATGTTTATTAGGGCCAGGTCAACAGGGTGGGAATAGGGCAATACACTCAAAATGTGTTAAAACAGGAAGTCTGCTGTTTCAGCTCCCAAATGAAATGTCAGTGTAATGTAATGATGTTTCCCTCTTCAAATAAAAGCAATACGAAATGGGTTTACCGTGTCTACCGAAGGTAAGCTATGGTGGGTCTAATCTGGTGCCTTTAGATTCTGGTTGGCATCGGCACAAAGCCTTGCATGTCTGGAATCTAACCAGCTGATTATGTCCATGTCTAGACGCTAAGTTAGACTTGGCAAAGGTCAGCCCCATTCATTCAGATAGAGCGGGCTGGCAGAGTCTAACAAACGTCTTTGACGACAAAGCCAACAGACAATGACAACAAAGCCAACAGACAACGCTGTGGCATAGCCAAAAAAAAATCACTTCTGTCTCATGAAATGTGCTTTTGAATTTCAAGTGATACCTTTGCTATGTTAGAATAAAACTTTCCAAATGTTATTTACCTAACATGTTCCTGCTGAGGTCATTCTTGGCAAGAGCAATGGGTAATAATAAATCATTGCCTCTTAGTTTTCATATTGCTAGTGGTACATTTTTTTTTTGCATGTGTTATTTTATAATGCCCTGGAGACATTTTTACACTATAATGATTGAGCCGTTTTTTTGTATACAAATCTTAAATTATCATATGGCTCCAGCATCTTGTCAGTAGAGGACACATCTGAAGCAAAAAAACAAAACTAATTGTTTGCTTTGTGAAAAGTAAGGGGAAAGACGAGGCAATGGATTAACCTTTACTGTAAACTAACGGAAGCACGTAACATCATTTATTGAATGCCCTCTCTATGCTAATCGCTTTACAGACATTATCCTTTTTCAACAAATGTGTCAGGAATATTATAATTTTCCATTTTGGAGCTGGAGTCTCAACTCAGGAATCTGGCTGCAGAGTCTGAGCTCTTAACTGCTATACTATAATAATTCAGGGTTTCAGGGAGCAGAAAAATCATTATCTGGGGTTTTTCCCTTTTTCCTATCTGGATCTTGGAGTTCCTTCAAGATATAAATAAATTGGGATTTTTTTGTTTTGGAAATAGAATGCTTTTGCTAGATTGAAATTTGTTTCTTCTATTTAATCTCCCTCCAAGCAGAAAAATTTTATTCAAGAAAAATGATGATCCGGTTCAAACAGGAAATACTCTTAAAGCATATTATGGATGAAAAGATGCTAAAAATGCTTGTGACTCTCTGCTAACAAAAACCAGTTGTGGGGCCATAGGAGAACTCAGTTCCAAGCTCCTCTCTCAATTTCGAATCTATTACTTCTCTTGAGCTCTTTTTCACTGGTGGTTTCTATAAGGTGCCAAAGGACATTTCTCAATGTGAAATTTCTCAACAAGAGAATCTAGGCAAATCTGTTTCTCATGTTTTCCTGAACCCTTTGTAGTTGTAGTATAGGGAAAAAATCCTTGGTTTCTAGACGTGCAGTTTTAGATAGTCCCGAATTTCCTCTGCTCTGCTCTCTTGCAATGGGACAGCATGAGCTGAAGCCCTAGGCATCTCTCTCTTCAGCCCTGTTTTCATTTTCATAACTCTGAGTAGTGATAAATGTCTGACTTTTGGAGCTGCAGCTAAAGGAATAAGGGTTTGGGCTGATCTCCTGGGGTGGTTGCTTCCAGCGTTGGTTCCAATGGTTCTTTAGGAGATTGCCTTTGAAGAAATATATTTAGCATTGATAGTGACCTTCAGACAATGTTAGTTAG
This sequence comes from Cabassous unicinctus, assembly GCA_029593785.1. Lineage (NCBI taxonomy): Eukaryota > Metazoa > Chordata > Mammalia > Cingulata > Chlamyphoridae > Cabassous > Cabassous unicinctus. The sequence continues at coordinate 16,151 of JAQZBX010023877.1, forward strand.
AGAGCATGTCAAGAAATGAAGATGGATACAGGAAGGCATGGGTGGTGTATTAGTCAGCCAAAGGGGTGCTGATACAAAGTACCAGAACTCTGTTGGCTTTTATAAAGGGTATTTATTTGGGGGTAGAAGTTTACATTCACAAGGCCATAAAGAGCAAGTTACTTCCCTCACCAAAGTCTGTTGCCACATGTTGAAGCAAGATGGCAGGTGGCGTCTGCAAGGGTTCAGCCTTCCTCTTCCCTCTTAAGGCTCTGTGGGTCTAGCTTCTTCCAATCTCAGCTATAGGATGGCATGAGGCTTGTCTCTCTTCCCAGGGCTCATTTCTTTCCAGGCTCAGCTGCTCTGGTCTCTTCACAAGGTCAGCTGTAAACTATCAGGCTAATGGCTCAACTCTCCCCAGGGTTCTAGAATCAAAACCAAGTTCTCTCTGCCATGTCTTTGTGTATCTACTTCTCCCGTGTGCCTACTTCTATGTAAGAGTCTGTTTTATCTACTTCCCAAGGGGGCAGACTCAACCCTGCATGCCCTAAGGACATGGTCGAATCAAAACCCTAATCTTGATTTAATAAAGTAAAAGTGAAACCTCTGAATTTAATACAATCAAAGGGGTATCACACCCTGAGGAACAAACCAGTTTACAAACATAATCAATTATCCTTGTTGGAATTCATAAATAATATCAAACTGCCACAGGTGGCATCATCACTGTGAAAAATATGTCTTTGCTGGAGGCATCTCTTTCTTAGTCAAGAGCCCAGTGGAGTCCTGACCAGATGCTTCTACTGTCCCATCCATCCATCGCTCTCTTCAGCCATGCTTCCTATTTCTTCCTGCCTCTCCATCGTATTGCCTCCTCCCTTTTTTCATTGTGGCTGAAGAACACCCTCTTCCCATTTGGTGAATGACATCAAAAACCAAAGGCGGAATGGAAAACTTACTCTTGTCATTGAATTTTCCACTCCTCTTGTATTTGTAGCCCTTCAGCTGTTGGTATCTAATTTTATTTTAATCAATCAAGATTCCTCAGACCAGGAATGCTAGGGAAAATTAGGGCCAGGCACCCAAATCTGGACATCCAGGAAGAGGGCTGTGGTGGTCTTCATGAGACTGTAACATGACCTTAGCCGAGTCATAATCATACTACATGTTAGTCTCTTCTGAACAACCCATCTCCCATTCTGGGCTGAATGTTAGAATTACCCACCTGGGGAGTTTAAAAACAAATAATGCCAGGTGCTGCTCAGAGAGATTCTGATATAATTGATCTAGGACGATGTGGTCTCTGGACCTCCAGAATCAATCATTCATGGGAACATATCTGAACTGCAAAACCTTGGGCCCCACCCCAGGTCTACTGAACCAGAGCCTTCCCTTCAACAAGGTCCCCAGGTGACACATATGCACATTAAAAGTTTCAGAAGCACTGGTCTAGGACAAGCTCTCAGATCCTTATTTTTTATTTGCAAAGCATTAAGCAGAAAGCAATGCATACTGAAATTAGTAAGTACCAATTTTATATAAAGATGCTCTTACCAGGAAATCTGTATGTGAAATGCACTCACCCCAGATATTCATGTAGATATTACACATAACTCATAATTTTTTTTTAGATTTCTTTAATGCATACTTGCATTCATAACCCTTTAATTTAACACAGGATAAATTATGAGCAAAAAATGAAATTTCAAAGTGAAAAGCATTGAGAAAGAGTCCCTAGTCTTCTCCTGGTGCCCATTTTTTCCCCCAAAACCAAAGCTAAACCCCAAACGAGTTTCTATCCCAATTGCAGGGCACCATGTGGTAACTTAGAAAGAAATTATACGTTAACAATTTGCAACCACAAGTTCCCAGAAGATCAGTATCTGGGAGAGTAGGCAAAAAAGAACAAAACAAGAAAAAAGAGAGAGACATTTTTCCGGCAAAGACTTCATTTTTTAACTTGGAAATTGGCTTCCTTTTTGCATTTGTCTTCCAAGATATGGAACAATTTAATGTATATCTGTTGTCATCTGCTACAATTAATTGAAAACCTCTCACGTTATTTCTTGGCCATCAGTTTTTCCTTCTTTTAGTCTACCTGCTTAATAGCAATTATAATGTTCTTTTACTCTTAATGGATGCAATTTTCAAGGTCTTTTCCAAAATTATTTAAGTATATGCTGCTTTTGGTCTTTCTTAATGAGTTTTAAAAAAAAAAAAAAACTCCCTTAGCCACCATCTTCTATTTTATCTTATTATTTCATTAATCTGTCTTTCCCTGATAATGACCAGTCACAATTTGTATATTCAGTTAAATTTAGCTTTTATGATATGTTTTTTTACTGTAAAATGATTGCAGATTTCTTTCCTGTACTGTGGACTCTATAAAAAAAGAGTTCAAATAAAATTCCTAAAAATGCTATATTTCCTTTTGGCTGTCATTGGATTAAAGATCCAAAGGATGTATGTAAAATCAAAAGGATATTTCTGACTCCAGAGTTAAGAGTAAGATGTTTAAATCTTTTGAACTGATGTTATTTGTATTTTCCAAACTCCAATCATATAATAGTTTGCAAATGCAAAGAGCATACATTAACAATATCCAGAAAACATGAAGCTGAAAATCATCAAAGATGGGTGGGATGAGTGCTTTAACATGATATAGGGTGATGAATGTCTAAAATACATCCTGTTGCGTTTCTATTTTCAAATAAAAGTCTCTATTACCCGTGGGTACAAGTGTTCATCTTGCGTTTTACCACCCTGATCCAAGGAAGGGAGAAGACACAGCCCTTGAACAAGACTCATCAACAAACCTGGCTGTATAGGGAGAAGTTTCTAACACAGTGTGATATTGTCCCACCAAAAGAAGCAAAAACTATGCGTGTATCATATTTATGTTGAAGAATCAGATAGTTGACTTACTATCAACCCACTTATCTCTTTCTTCTCAAAATGCAGATGCTCTATGGGAGAGTTGTAGATTTTTAGCAAATAAAAATACAGGAAGCCCATGAAAGATGAGTTTCAGATGAACAACAAATCATTCTTTTAGTATGGTGCATGATATATTTGGGGTAAATGTATACTTTTAAAAAACAGTTGCTTACCTGAAAATCGGTTCCAACTGCAAGTCTTGCGTTTAATCTGGCAAGCCGTACCTTGTGAAGGGAACTTTCTGTCCTCAATGCTGCTACGAGCAGAAGCAAATGGCGTGGTGCTTCCCAGAGAGGATTTCTGGGCAACCTTTTGGGGGCATAGAGTTCCAGGAATGAGAGGCTCTAAAGAAGGTGGCATCCTTGGAAATTCTGCTCAAGGCATCACTTGATCCTGAGCCAGCCTTGCTGCTGCCATCCCCAATGGATCAGATCACATTCTCCCCTTGCTCAAGGAACAGTGGCCATAAAACGAGCTAATGAGATGACATTAACGAGTGTCCTTGGCTCCTAAGTACAAATGCACCTTGTCCAGTTTGTTTCTGGATGTTTCATAGCCTGCTTTCCTCTCACCACCTGCTGCTCCCTTTGTCTTAATAAGCAAGTCATCTTTCCCTTCTGTCGGCCGACCTCGCCTCACCAACCCACGTTCTTTTTGCTCTTGGATATTTAGCAGAAAACAACACATTCTCACAAACTCTTCTTTTTCCCTGACTGTTACTGTGCTTGCTTTGCCTTGACCATGTATGTCCTTTCTCTTCCTTCTCTGACAATTCTATAAGAATAGTTAACGGTAATATTGTAATATTTTGCACTAATGGCAAAGAAGATATTATATCAATTTTAAGGGACAACAATAAGGGGGTATGAGATTTTTCCTTCTGGAGTAATGAAAATGTTCTAAAATTGAGGTGAGGACAGCATGTTTCTGTGACAAATATGAGAGCCACCGAGGGTACACTTTGAATGGATTGTACAAAGCATGGGACTGTATTACACAGGGAATCCTTTGGTGGAAGATGGACTATGATTAGCAAAACAAATATGAGAACGGTCTCTCATGAACTGTAACAAATACATAATAGTAAATCAGAGTTTAATAATCACCAAATGTAAGATATGAGCTATACAGTTAGCAGTAACATTTTGACGTTCTTTCATAGTTTGCAATAAATGTTTCTCAACAATGCAAGGTGTTTGTGGTGGGGTGTTGTATGTGAGCCCTGTAAGATGATAAGCGTGTTTGTTTTGTAAGTTCACAACTTTTACTATACAGCTATTGTTTGTGTATGTTCATGTATGAAATGATACACTCCAATAATTTTTAAAAAATACTCTTACAGATTGAATTGTGCCCCACAAAAAGATAAGTTCTAGTCGTAATTGCCTGTTCTGTGAATGAGACTTTATTGGAAATAGGGTTATTGAAATATGATGAGTTAAGATGACACCAAAGTGGATTTGGGTGGATCCCAATTCAATTTGACTGGTGTCCTCATAAGGAAAAGAAACTTGGACAGTCAGAAGACAGACAGACAAACACCACGTGACAGGGGCAGAGATTTATTTTTGCCGCCACAAGCTGAGAAGTATCATGAATTTCCAGCCACCCACCAGCTGCCAGGGGGAAGCATGCATTTTACCTTTAGGAGGAAGCAGGCTGTACCAGCACCTTGTCTTCAAACACCCAGGCTCCGGAACAATGGGACAATAAATTTCTGTTGGTTAAGCCACCCACTTGGTGCTACTCTGTTGCACTATTCCTGGCAAATGAAGACAAATACATACATTATGTTGACCCCAGCTGATTTCAAGTAGAGAGTTAGATAAGTCAGTGTAAATGGAGTTCATATGAGCCCCCTTCCCCAATGTAGACGATCCATGATTTACAAAGACCAGATATCCAATGGGCAGGAAATTTTCTGTCCTCGTTGTATTGTGTTCATGCAATTGTTACTGAGCAAACATGAGTTTTCTGCTTGATGTACTTCCATGACCAATTCCTGAGACACTGGGGTTTCAAAGAGAGAGTTACTGCTAAGCATGTAGCAAGGAGAACAGAGGGTCTATCAAACTAAAATCTGTCTCCCCAAACTGCAGTGATTCTGATAGTTTCATACTATCCAAGGACAGGCAGGTTTATGCTAACGAGTAGTTGGGGTTGGTTAGTTCTGGGCTGACTCAGGTGCCTTCATTAAGAAACACCAGGAGACTGTCTAGTGATCATGAGATCTCAAAGGTGTAAAACAATATGGTGGGTGGTGGGTACAAATAGGGGCCAGTCACAAGGTTTTTACAATCACAAATAAAGTTTATATAGTTTTACAATAATTATCAAAGACCTAGGCATCTGGATTTTAGTTCAGCCTTTCAGTAATTTCAGGTATTTTTGTCTGGCTATTCTACAATATACTAGAAAGTAAAAAGGCATCTCTATAATGACTCAGCAACCATAATCATTTGTTCATTCTTAACCCTCAGTTACACAACTGAGTGTTTTCCAAATGGCAAAATATCTTATCACACTGGATATGTGCATATATATTGGCATGGGGACATCACTCTGCAACTTTGCAAGCTGAGAAAATATCCATCTTTCTATCTATAGAGCACAAGACACTCACATCATCCAAAACTACCCACATATTGTGACCCTACTTTATTATTCAACTTTATTTTTTATATAACCTGGGTCAAACTCTCTGCTGAACCTAGGAAAATGTGTCCAATATCCAGAGCTTGTGTTATTACTGTATTTTTACTGTTAAGACTCTGCATTTTGTCTAACATCCCTGCCTAAGGGAATCACACGTTTGTTTTTCTTTCTTAATTTTTCTGACTGTCTTAGCTTGCCAGGGCTACCATAACGGAGTACGGCATTTGTCATCTTACAGTTCTGGAGATCAAAAGTCCAACGTTGAGATGTCGGCAATGCCGTGCTCCCTCTTGAAGGGGAGACTCTGCCCCATGCATCTCACCTGGCTTCTGGTGGTTGACCAGTCACCCATGGTTTTCCTTGGCTAGCGGCAACATAACTCAATCTCTGCCTCTATCACATGGCCATCTCTTTCTCCCTTTCTGTGTCTGTCTCTCTATGTCCAAAATTTCCTCTCCTTATTAGGACACCAGTCATGTTGGATTAGGGTCCTCCTGAGGGCATTTGGGCTGCATTGTAGCTAAAGCATCTTCAGAGATCCTATTTACAAATAGGGCACATTCACAGGACTTGGTGTTAGGACTTGAATATGATTTGGGGGTTTGGTTTACTCTATAACACTGGCTTATCAAACCCTCATCCACGGGTGTCACGATATGGGCAGAAGCAGAGCCCAAGACCAAGACTGGGGCACAGGTAGCTTATTTGTGGAGCATTTCCAGGAGGGAGAGGTTGGAGGGCTACAGGGAAACTGGGAAGGGAAAAGGCAAAGAACATGGCATTGTCAATGGCTGGTGTCCAATCCAAATTCAATCCAAAATTCCAGACCCCTGGTGTACAATCCAGCCTGGACCATCTGAGAAGTGGCTTGTTGAAATATGCCTAGAAACTGCCCATCCAAGGTGTGGAATGGGGCAAGCATATCGCTATGGTTGCATCTCCCACTGGGAAAGGGGTGCACCTTCTCTCTGCATCTCTGGGTTCTTCTTGTCTGCTTCCAGAGAGTGAGAAGTCATGGGGAAGGATGAGAAAGTTTCAGACCACACACCTGAGAGAGGACTGCCACATTACACCTGAGGGAAGGTGGCTGTGGCTACTCAGAATTGACCATTGCAGCATCAGTTGGAGTAAGGGGGGCATTGGAAAGATTCAGTGTAGATTACAAAAGGCATCTCATTCAGACAGTGCTTATAAAAGCAAATGAAACAGAACTTTGAAATACAAAAACATCCTCAACTTCAGTAAAGCAAATGAGTCTAGTAAATTCATTTTCTGGTGAAATATGCAATTCTCAGTTGATGAGAATGTGGACCTCATTCGGGCAATGATATGCTGTTTAAATCTAACTATGAAATGAATATCAGCATCGTTAGAATACCTCCTATGAGTAAAGGGTGGGAATGAAAAATTCAAACCAGTTCCTGAGGTCTGGGAAGCTGCCTTTTGCATGCCCATGGGAAATGCCGCACCCTCAAAGGTCAATAAAAACAGGATAATTAACCAAATGGGACCTACCACCAGAACTGGCCCAAGTTGGAAAGCCATTTGGAAAGTAATTTGTAATTGTCATGTCCTCTATTGATGGTCCTTTGGAGACTATGAAAACACTTCAGGCAAGAAGAAACAGAATACCATAAAATAACAAAATGCAAAAGAAAATAGGAAATAAGGAACACAGATTACAAATGAAAAGTAGAAAACCAAGATGACAGAAAAGGTCAAAAATTGATCCACCAAAGTGAACTTGCATGGAGATACGTATCTGTGCTTTCTGGCAGTCAAAATAAAAAAGGAACATAGCTCTGACACAATGTAATTTACTAAAAAGATGGAAGAATGGTGGTTCTTAAGAGAAGCAAATCTATTTTCTTTCTACTGGATTCCAAGAAACCTATCTAAGGACTTTATATGTGGGGTAGAGGTGCCTGAAGTTTAAAGGCCTTTAAAAGATTTCAGGCAGCTGATCTAGTAATCAATTTCACATTTATTGACATCCTTCAATGGCAATCATTAAACCACAGCTACCAAGGGATGGTATTGATCAAATTATCTCACCAACTTTGGAAGACGCTCATGCTGTGGCTTGAGTGGAGAACAGAACATAAGAATATGCAAAATCAGGGATAGGTTATATAGAGACTGTTTCCTAGATTTAGCACTTGTAGTAGGTTGGACTTGTAGAAGACGTATGTGGTCAACAGTGCAAATCCATATGCCCTGAGAAGACGTGGGTGATAGTTATTTGGAACTGACCTGTTGGTCATAAAACTGAACGTCAGTTATGAAACCTGGCACATCCAAGCAGGGCTTCTGCTTGAAGGAAGTCCTCTGGTTCAGCTCAGCAAAGCAGCAATTTCCTTCCAGAATCATCTGTGATTCCTTCCTCCACTTAACCAAAGATCTGATAACCAAAGATCTGATTTAAAAAAAACCAAAAACCTTGAGTTCTGCTATCTAGAGAGAGATTTACCAAGATGTGCCCCATGAAAGTCTAGTTCTGTAGGGTGTAAGAGGAGCTACACCTAAATAAGTTTAGGAATATACATTCGTGAAACGCTCACCACCTCCTGGGTGAGTTCGTACCATGTCAACCTGGCTATGCTGGAACTGCCTTTCCCTGAATCTCCTTGCCTGTGTGGTTCTGGCTAGAGATGGCCAAAGGACAAATGTGTGCAACATTTGGAAGATGAAGTTCAAGCAAGAGTCATTGCTCTCTGAAGGATGATGTGGTTGGATATGGAGAGAGATCTTCACAGATTCCAGCGTGTCCTCATTCTGCTCCAGGTAAGAGACAGACAGGGGTGCTGGTGGTGGGGTCCAGCTCCTTTTTGTTCCCTTAGCTCCATGTCTGGCTTTTCTTCCCAGCTGCAGGCTCACGGCAGATGTAGAGGCAACAAACCAAGCTAGACTCCTCCACGGCTCTCCTTCACAGTCCACTCCAGCAACTGGCGAGCCTGGTTCCAGAAGGCTGGTTGATGAAAGTTCTCTAACCCATCAGCTTCCCCTCTCAATCCTTGCTTACCAAACTTTTTTCAAGTTTGTGTAAGGCCTTATTCCTATGATAGACCCTTATTCTATAACACATTTGATGGTTCTCCTTTCCTAATTGAACCTGACTCTATCTGCTACAGGGTGTGGGAAACAACCTCTAAGAGAGCCTCCAATGAACCCCACTTCCTATTATTGAGTACCTCTCTTTAACCATGGGCCAGACACATAGCTGGCTTCTAAGTCAACAGGGATGGGCTGTCCCTTCAGAGATGAGGATACAGAAAGACTGTGGCTTACGTCTTGCTAGAATTCTCTTTTTCTCTTGTTCCTTTGTTCTGGGGAAGACCAGATGCTATTTTATGATCTGCTCTATGGAGAAGTCTACATGGCAAGGAAGAGCCAACAGCCAGAGAGGAACTGAGGTCTGCCAACCATCCTGTGAATGAGCTTGGAAGCAAACCCTGCCCCAGTTGAGCCTTGAAATGACAAGAGCCCCAGCTGACACCCTGACTGAGGCTTCATGATAGACCCTGAACCTGAAAATCTGGCTTACCCATGTCCAGTTTCTTGACATACAGAAGCTGTAAGGTAATAAATATGTGTTGTTTCAAGTCACTAAGTATCAGGATTACTTGTTATGCAGCCATAACTATCCGGATTATGAACCTCCAACAAGGATAACCTATCTGGCATTTCTAAAGTGTATTTGATCACAGAATCTGTTTAGAATGGAGCATGCTGTGAGAATAGGATTCTATGGAATATCCATAGAGAAATGCTGCCCTAGAACATGGAAGAGGCCATTGTAAATTGGGAAAAAAAAACAAGTGGTAGTGATAAAGTTATTGACACCACAGATAATAAAAGTGATAAGAATTATTATTGTTGGTATTATAATTATCTTATCTGCCACAGAACATCTATTTTAGCAGTGTACCCTTGTCCTTCACATCTAACCCCCTCAGCTGCTCTTCTTGATCCAGCCGCATAGAGCGACCAGTTCCATATAGGCTACAGCAGCCTGGTGCATCCCATCCTGAGCTGCACCACTCAGCTCTCAAGAATCCCTCTGGCTCTCCAGCATGCACAGTGCAGACCAACAAATATCTCCCCCTTTCACCTCCTGGGAGGAGAGTCTTGAGGTGCCTCCAAAATCCACAAAATGTCTCGCAAGTTCAAGCACCCATTGCCAATAACAGCAGCTAATTTTCTAGGACAACCTCAAATTGGCTTTCCTTCCTTCCTTGTCCCTCTCCCCATTCCTGAACTCTTTCTCCTGGGATTCCATCCCAAAATAAACTACTTGCACAGAAGCCTTTGCCTCAGGCTCTGTTGAGTGCATCTGCTGGGATATGATACCTACTACATGAATTCTCAGGTAGCTGAGAGAATGAGAAGAAGCACAGAGTTCTTTGACGTGTATCGACTGTACTTTTGTAGCATCTGCAAAGCAACATTGTTTTAATTTAAAAATAGCAATTATGATGATCTTTCTGACCATCTGGCTTCCAATGAGCTCCAGATGAAAGTAATTGAAAGAAAAGAGCACCTAGATGTATTCTGGTTACGTATCTGATATTCTGGTTACGTATCTGAATGTGCAGAATAAAGAAAAACAGCTTATAAACAGCCAATCAGAAAAGTTCAAGCTGACAAGTGGTTAATGTCTAGAATATACCAAGAATGCAAAAATGAACCCAACAGAAAAAAGAGGCAATGGATAGAAGCAGATAGTCTTAGAAGGGGAAATCCAAATCACTGAAATGAATGTGTTAAGCAGAAGTAATGGCCCTCAAGAGTATCCACATTCAAATCCTTGGAACCTATGAACATGTTACTGGACAAGGCAAAGGGAAATTAAGGAAGCAGATGGAATTAAGCTGCTAAGAAACTGAGGAGATTAGCCTGGATTATCAGGATGTACCCAAAGGAATTATAGGGTCCTGAGAAGGAGAAGAGGGAGGCAGAGGAAAAAGAACCAAACGGGTGGTGGCGTGAGAAGGACTCGACCCAACCTTGTTGGCTTTGAAGATGGAGGAAAGAGCCATGAGCTATGGCATGTGGGCGGCCCCAGGAAGCTGGAAAAGACAAGGAAACAGGTTCCAGAAGGAACACAGCCTTGCCAATAATGTTGCCTTTAGCCCAGAGAGACCCATTTTGGAATTCTGACCTCCAGAATGTAAGATAATGAATTTTTGTTGTTTTAAGCCACGGAGGTGGTAATTTGTTACCGTAGCAATAGGGCATGTATGCAATGAATTAGAGAAGATGCTAAAATTAAAATGCAGTAACATTTATGTAATCTAAAGCTTCTTTAAAAATAAAAAAAAATTAAAAATGCAATGAAAAATAAAAACTAACATAATGAGGTATCACTTTTTACCATCAGATGGGAGTGAGGAAGAAAGAAGGAAAGGAGGAAGGGAAAAACTCTTTTTTGTTGTTGACTTTTTTTAGGCAGTCTTATTCATTTAGTGTTTTCCTTAGTTTATAGGAATAAATGTTCAGTTAGCAGCTTGTTATTCAGGCTGGGACAGGGCAAGATCCCTTTCAGTCTTTCAAGTGGAAGATAGGAAATGTGGCAAGATCCTGGCTGGCTTACCGATTCGCTGAGCTGAATTTTGGTCCAAACCATTTGATTCCAAGGTTGTCGATTTATCACATGGTGTCCATGAACAAATCTACATGCCGTGTTTTGGAAAATTCAGGGCACTTCTCTCAATATTTTTCAAAAAGTTCTTCCCATAGAGATGTGAAGTTTTCTTTGCCTGCTGCTTCTTTTCTCTCCATAATACTTCCCAGTAGAACAAGTGATGCAATGCCTACTGCCAAATGCTAATGTTCACCAAGTTCGATCAAAATCTTTTCTCCATGAGGTTCTATGTATGAGAAATAGAAGACTTCTCAAAGCTTCTTCCTCCCTATTATTCTAATTGTGCAATACATTGCATGGTGATGCTAGCTGCAATTGCATCTTTTGTTTAGGATGTAGACTTGTTTGGAGTGCAACCTCGGCTTTGTGGATTGCTTCAGGAAATTAAATTATAGGCATTCCCTGAGATGGAATTTATGGAAAAATATTCACAATTCCCTTTGGGTTCTAATATAAAAATGCCACCCACCCACATTTTCCTCCATTACTTTCAATTTCCATCATTTATGACTATCTTGGGCAACTAAAATTCCACTCGTCCTACTTCTGTCTGAACACATAGCTAGAGCTAGGTTGGCTTTTAACAAAAGAAAGTTACAATGTGTTTTTCCCGGCATGGAAGATATGTGTGTGTGTAAATTGATGATAGAAGGATTCTTAAGTACATGAAGGGCAGACAACTTGAATGTGTGTATACTCCCACCACTACCACCACATACATACTTAATGTCTAACTCGGATTACAAAAATAAGAGTTTTACTCTGTAGGAGAAAATATGAGCACCGAAGATGTAGGTTTTCAGGAACTTCCCGGTTCGCTGGCCCCTGGAGCCCTCCCATCCCACATCCAGAGCCAATCTGATGTCCATTCTACATTCACATTTATCTTTGATTCTGGGCCTCATCATATCCACATAGTGGAATAAAGAGTGACTCTCAAAGTTTAATAATTCCAATGCCCTGGCCAATTACGCCAGTATTCCCGGGGGCAGAACCACAAGCCTGGCCAGTTTCCAGAGCTCCCAGGATGATTTCACCGCACAAGGAAGGTCGAGACCCACAGGTTTTCCGAGCTTCAGCCCGACAGGGGCGTCTCCGAATCAAGCAGAGCAGTTGACAAATGTCTGCTTTCCTCCTAAGGGGACTCAAGGCTCCCTCTGTACATTCCTCGACTCAGTTTTCTCTTCTCCACTCCCAGCCATCTATGCCATCCACTCAGGCTTACCATGCTCCTTCCTTCATCAATAGGTATTGATTGATTGATGGCCAGGGGCTGTCAAAGCCACCGCAGTGAAGGAGACAGTGGAAGCCCCTCTGGACTCACATTTCAGTTGGAGAGTCTGGCTCAGTGCAATAAGTGCTAAATCCAAGTAATAACAACTGCTCCCCAAAGTAATCAAGGTAAAGGGATGGAAGAAGCTCATTCTGGAAAGAGTGCATTGGTTTGTTCTCACTGCTGTAACCATTTACCACACACTTAGCAGCTTGGAATGACACAAATTTGCTCATTTATTTTTTTAAAAACTCTATACCCACCAGTTTCCCACTACCTCCATCCCCTATTATAGTGCCAAAGGTCCTAAAACCGAGGTGTCGGCAGGGCTGTGTTCCTTTCTGGAATCTCTTTCCTCACCTTTTCCAGCTTCTAGAGGCCCCCCGTGTCCCTAGCTTTGCTGGCCCTTCCTCCATCACTCTACCCTCCGGTTGTATCGTCACATCTCGTCTTTCTAACTTTGACCCTTTTGCCTAGCTCTTACAAATACACATCTGATTACAGTACACCCATCCGCACATGCCAGGACAACTTCACCATCTCAGGACCCTTAACTTAATCACATCCGCAAAGTCCTTTTTGCCACAGAAGCTCAGCCACGTGACCCCTGAACGTTAGGCAGATGTGGGTTTTTGACGCACTGTAAGGAAAGACCACCCAACAGAGCTGGCTGAGCAAGGAACACTGCTATCTCCAACAGAATTCAACCCTCTCACTGGAGGCAGTCAAGTCATTCAAGCTCAGCAAGCACTTGGCAAGAATATCGTACCATTAATCCACTCACTGATTGGGTTGTTTAAGCACATGGGAAATATATAATCAATCAGGAAACTGCACCATTGGATTTCATTCCTTTTTACCTTATCTGTTGCCCCTCTTGAGTTAGCAGGGCAACTGTTTCCCTCGTTTTATAGATTTCTCAATGGCTAGAGCTGGGCATAGGGTGGTCTCCATTTTCCAGCACTCTCTATCAAGGTCATGCTTTTGTCTTTGTTACTGTGTCTTTATTTGTAATTAATTTAGCCACCTAGACTGTATGCTTGGATGACTGCTTCCATATTTGGAAACTATGTTAACGATATCTCTGTTCCTTTTTAAAAAAGTTACCGCCTTGCAGGTGTTCAATCCGCATTTTGGCTCCAAGCTTAAAGTTAATGTATGAACATGTTACGTGGTTTTACTTACTTAGCAATTCTGAAATGTTTAGTCTCTCTTGGCAATGGTTATATAACATAAAGGCACTGTGTAAGTGTCATTTAAGGATACAGAATATTCTTCTGAGCAAACAGAGTCAGTTCATTTTATATATCTATGCTGTTCATTTAGAACCCAGAATTCATATTTTCAGGTTCTAATTCATGTGCACACAGCACTTTTTCTAGGATGGGCAGAGAGCAGAGCTCAAGACATACTGTTAAATTAATGCAAGCTTTATTTTATAAAACCAATGTTGCAATATAATTTGCAGTGAACACTTTAAACACTTAAAAAGAAAGGAAGTTTATTGTTAAGTTTATTGTTAAATGAATTATTAAGTTTATTGATAAGTGAATGCCTAAAGTTGGGGAATATAATCAGATTTACAGTGCCCAGTTGACAGTAGGACTCTCAGATTAGAAGGAGGGCAAACATGAATGAAAAATACCCAGGTGGCAAACCATCACCAAGGTCGATAATTGTGGGTGATAAAATTAGGTGGAGAATCACATAACCAAGTAGCAAATGATGCTAAAGATTAGGGTCATTGCCTGGCCATAAAATTCCACTTCATGGCTGGGTGAGGGAGGACAGAAAACCTTCCAGGAGGAAAAACCAGCAGAAGACAGAGGAATATCAGAAAGCCAGCAGAGATTTTGTGCTCTGGGTCGAATCATGTCCCCCCAAGATTCATGTTCACCCAGAAC
>JAQZBX010023878.1:0-30525 GCA_029593785.1 Cabassous unicinctus
TCTTTTGTTTGGTGTGTCATACTATATTTTTTTCCATACTTTAACCTTCCACTTACCATGTTTTTATATTAAAAGTTTGTCTTATCTAAATAGGATATTGTTGAGTCATTTTTCTGAAAGACAGTTTAACAATCTTTGGATTTTAACTGGAGTTCTTAGAAAATTTACATTTCATATAATTATTAGTATAGTTTAAGTCTACTATTTTGAATGGAAAGATTTCCTATTTGGTTTGATCCAAATGTTCTTTCCTTTATTTCTCCTTTTGGATGAATCAGTAGATTCCATTTTATCTACTTTTTCAAGTATTTATTGCATTTTTTTCTTTTAGTGGTTACCTTAGAGATTAAAATATGCATTCTTAACTTATTAGAGTCTAAAGTCTATTAATCCTTTTAGAATTTCCAAAAGAGTACAAGAATCATAAAGTAATTTAAACTCCATTTACTCCTCCCACCATTTGTGCTACTGTAGTCATATATTTTACTTCCCCATATGCTATAAATAAAGCCAAGAAGAATCTATTATAATTTTTGTTTTAAGCAGTCAAAATTCATTTCTTTTTATCTACACATTTACCTTTTCCAGTACTCCTCATTGCTTCCATCTTGGATTAATTTTATTCAACTTGAATAAAATGTGTGCTGACAACAAATTTCCTCAGCTTTCTTTGTCTTAAAACATTTTTTTCTTGTCTTCATTTTTGAAGGATGCTTTCACTGAATGTAGAATTCTTGGTGAGCAATAATTTTTATCCTTTTACCACTGTAAAAGACTATAATTTCATTGTTTTGGGGCTTCTATTGTTTCTTTTGAAAACAACATTTCATTTTTCTCCTTTTGAAAGCAATTTGTCTTTTTTCCCTCTTGTAGCTTTTAAGATTTTTCCCCATTGTCTTTGTTTTTTAGCAGTTTGAATATAATGTGCTTAGTTGCAGTTTTCTTTGTATTTATTCTACCTATCAATACGTACAGTGAGCTCTTTTATCTGTGGGTTGATTTATTTCATCAGTTTTGAAAAATTCTTCAGCATTAAGTCTCAAATATTGTTTCTGTCCTATTCTATTTCTTCTCTCCCTTTGGGACCCTAAAATATTAGACCATTTGAGTGGATTTCCACATCTCTTATATTCTATTGTATGTTTCCATTCATTATTTATTGTTGAGTTGTAGAATTTCTTTATAATTTCTTGATATTAAACCCTTATTGGATATGTGGTTTCCAAATATTTTCTCCCCTTGAGTAAGTTGTCTTTTCACTTTCATGACAAAGTTCTTTGATGCACAAAAGTTTTTAATTTTTTGTAGTTGTCATTTTACTGTTTTCTGGGGCATTGAGAAAGATGTTTCTGCCAGTTCTTGCTGGTTGCATTTCATTTTGATCTGTCTCTGAGCTTACTGAATCCAGTCTGTGGGTAATCCAGTCCAATGAGTTATTAAATTTCAGATATTGTGTTTTTCAGTTCTAGAATGTCCATTTAATTCTTTTTATAATTTCCAGTTCTCTGTTGAAATCATCTGCCTTCCCATACTTTCCTCTCTATTCTTTAGCACACTCAAAAAAGTTTTTATCTAAGTCCTTATCTGCTTATCATCTGTGGGTTAGCTTCTATTCACAGTTTCTTTCCCTTCATTTTAAGTCTCATTTGTCTAGAATAGTAGAAATAACTTTTAGTTATTTAATCCATCTGTAATTTTGATTTTAATAAGTTGAAGAGAAGGAGCCAACTCATTTTTTTCCAGACAATAGCCAGTGGTATCATTGCCCTTTATTAAAAACTCCATCCATTTACCACCAATTTTAACTATCACTCTGTTATATAAAACAGAACATATCTAGATTCTATTTTCTGTTCTTCTGGTATTTGTATCTATTTATATAACAAAACCATGTTCACTTGTGTAGAGTACCTTTCTAGTTTGTTCTTGTATCTAAGGGAAATCCTCTATCACAACATTTCACATTTGTATATTTCCTGACAATTCCTAGACATTTTTTTCATTAAAAACTTAAGATATTTTTATATATTTCCCAATTATCCTTGATATTTGGTTTATAGTGCTTTTCTTGAAAACAGCATAAAATAGTTTGTCCACAATTAGTATAATATTGTTATACATTTTAAATTTATTTTTTATTTTTGTTTATTCATTACTTTTTCTTGTGATCTCCTTACTATTCTTTCCTTTTTACCCCTTATTACCTTGGAAATTCTGCCAGATTCTTTAATCCCATTAACAATGAAATTTCCTTTCTCTGTGCTCTTTACCAGATTTCTGATAATAATCTAATAATTATTTCTCAAATATTATTAGAAACTAAGATAACAACTAATTCTCATCAAGCTTAATTTCCCCTGTACTTCTCTTCCATTCTGTAATGCTGTGACTCTTGTTCCCAATTTCCAGTTTTACCAAGATAATTATTTTTAGTTCTAGATTATTATTTAAACTTATCTTACTGAATACCAACTAATAGATCAATATCCACTTAGATATTCATATTTAGCTATAAAAAGGTTAATTGCTTACTATTCATCATCTTCCCCTACCTCAATGCTGCTCTCTGTTTTCTATTGCTTTTTCAGAGTTCTCATATAGAGTATATATGTGAAAATGTCAATGAATTATTGAACATCTTCAGATATTTATCTTCCTCCCTAAAAAGTGAAAGATATCTAGGTTGCATAGAGGACTCTTGGGTTACAACTCTTTTCTCTCCACTCTCTTCTGCCTTCCAGTATTGCAGATAGGTGATTGATGATATTCTATATTCTTTTGTTGAAAAATTTGTGAATTATTATTATATACTTAGGTTTCAAGAATTTCATAAAATACCTATATGTGTGTCTTTTCTTCTCAATATTGCATCCAAATCGTTCTTCTTCTTAGGGAAAAATTCTGCTACTATTTGTTTAATTATTGCTTCTCTCCATCTGTTACCTATCCTTCTGAAATGCCCATTTTTCATGTTATGTGTAGTGAATTTATCATACAATTTTGTATCCTTTTCCTCCAGTTTCCAGTTTTTCATATTGTTACTCTGTGCATTGAAATATTTCATTCAATTATTTTCCAGGCCATTAATTTGCAACAGAATGACCATAATATTATCTACCAATCTGTAGAGGCCCTATATCAGGCTAAGGACGTTTCCTTCTGTTTTCTGAACATGTTATCATGAATGAGTGCTGAATTTCGCTAATTTTTTTTCATCTATTGATATGATCACATGATTTTTCTTTTAGTCTATTAAAATAATGTATTATCCTCTTTATATATTGCTGGTTTATTCAATAAAATATTAAGAATTTTTTTTTCCGGGGGAGAGCACAAACTCAGTCCCCCACTACCACAAATTATGCAATTGAGTTTCCCACATTTGGGGAAATCTCAGGGGTCAGCACATCCGGAGTGCAATGGATAAGCCTCGCCCTGGGAAAACCACCTTCGTGATCATGGTATCTCCCCTGCCAGGTAAGTATAAAATATTAAGAATTTTTGCATCTGTTTTCATGATGGGTATTGGTCTGCGGCTTTCTTTTCTTGTAATATTTCATCTATTTTTGGTATCAGAATAATGTTGGACTCATAAAATGAACTGGAACGTGTCCCATCCTCTGTATTTTTTAAGTTTGTATAATATTGGTATAATTTCTTCCTTAATGTTTGATTGAATAATCCAGTGAAATCACCTGCACCTGGAGTTTTTTTATTCTTTTCTTTTTGGGAGAAAGGGGACATACTAAATTCAATTAAAGAGTGAATTCAAATAAAACTGAATTTAATTCCTTTAATCGATATTTAAGATATTCAGGCTTTTTAATTTAGTTTAGGCTAAAATTGGCCTAAAGTTGATTGTATTTGTCAGGGTTCTCTAGAGAAAAAGAATTGACAGTATATATATATAAAAAACTTGGTTCATACAGCCATAGGGATTAGTAAATCAAAATTTTATAGTACAGACTGCAAGTTGGATACTCCAATGAAGGTAAACTTGAACTCCCCAAGAGATGTTGGTTGGTTTAAGGTTGGTTTAAGTAGAAGCAGAAATTCTGACTTCTAAAATCCTCAGTTCTGGCTTTAATATAGGCAATTGATTGGATGAGGCAAATCCCTTCATTGCTGAGGGCAATCTCTTTTGTTGACTGTAGATGCAGTCAACTGTAAAATCCATCAACTCACTATTGATGCAAGTCAATCTACAAAATCCCTTCACAGCAACAACCAAGCCACTGCTTGCTTGACTAAACAACTGGACACCATAACTTTATTCTCTTATTATCCATTTAATGTCTATAGAATCTGCAGTAATCTCTTCTCTTTTATTCCAGATATTGGTAATTTGTGCCTCCTCTCTTTTTACTTGATCAGTCTAGTTAGAGATGATCAATTTTACTGATCTTCACAAAAGGTTAGCTGTTGGTTTTATTTTTTTAATTGTTTATCCATTTTTTATTTACTAAATTCTTTTCTGTTCATTATTTTTCCCTATCTTTTTTCTTTCTCTGCTATAATTTGAATTGTTTCCATTGCCACCTTTTCCAGTTCACTGATGTTTTCTTCCACAACATGTAAACTGCTTTTAATCTCATCTAGTTAATTTTTCATTTCAGGCATTTATAGTGCCATTTTTCTTGTCTCTTTTATTCAAGTTTTCCTTTAAATTTTGAATATATTTATAATAGCTGTTTTGAACCCTGTGCCTGATATTTCTATCATTCTTGTCATTTATTTGTCTGTCTCTATTGATTAGCTATTAATTTAATTCTCCTTATTATGAGCACATTTTCTTGCTTCTTCATAATTAGAAATTGTTATTGGATACTGAATACTATAAAATTTACATTGTTAAATACTGAACTATGTTTTCTTCCTTTAAAGAGCATTGAACTTTGTTCTGGCGAGCACTTAAAATACTAAATTACTGACATGCTTGGTCCTTTCAAGGCTTTTTTATAAACTTTCTTAAGATGGATTTAGATTATTCTATACATTGGAACTAGATTCACACTAATACTAAGGCATGAATCTTCTGGGGTTTCCACTGAACAACCTGTGTGTTTAACAAGGACACTCCACTCTGGCTAGTCAGAACTCAAATGCCTTCCAAATCTATGTGAGATCTTAGAATTGCTCAGCACACAATTTCCTCATTCTCCCTTCAGCCTAAGGGAGTATCACCCTTCCCATGCCTACCTTAATATTCTGCAACAGATTCAAGATGAATTCTCTTAAAAAATTATGAAGCTCTTTTCTGCACAATTCTCTTTTCTAGTACTCTGCCCTAGTTGTCTTTACCTCCCCAAAATTCTGATCTCTGTCTTCCCAACTAAGTGAAGCTGCTGTGTTCTGTTTGTAAGGCCCTGCTTACTCTGTGATCTGAAAATTGCTTGCAGACAGAAAACCAATGTGATTTCAAAGCTTACCTCTTTTGTATCCCTTCTTTCAGAGATCACTGTCCTCACCCACCTATTGCTCACAGTCAGAAAACTATTTTTCATATATCTTCATCTGTTTTCTTACTGTTTACTGTGGAACAGCGATTCAAGTCCTAGTTACTACATTATAACTAGCAGCAGATATCCTATCCACTGGTTTATTTAGTTGGAAATTTATTTTTTAGTGAATGCATTTAGATCTCTCTTTGCGTATGTAGCTCAACTTCAATTTCTTCAAGTGTGATTATTATTTTTCTGTTCATATTGTCACCCAACTATTCCAAGGGTTTTTTTCACTTGGCATGTGGTCTATTTTTCACATATTTTTCCCCAGCTTTTGGACCCATGAAGATATTTTTATTATGATTTTGCATGATAGGGATTGTTTTTGTTTTTGTTTTTGATTGCTCACTGACACTCATGGTTGTTGGATTACTCTAAGAAGTAGTATTCCCCAAAATGACTGACAGTTAAGAAGTGTCCCTTACAATATTGCATGGAGGCCTGTAGACGCCTGCTGAGGAAGATGAAGGAAATCTTCCTTTTCTTCATACTCTCTAGAGTTCAGGACTAAGATAAATCAGCCACTTCTTCTCCTTTGGACACCAAGGAGCAAGACATATTCATGTATATGGCCAATATTGACCTTCTCCCATAACCCTAGTCCATAGTGTTGGGTAGATCAACATATTTTCCAGGAATTGTTCCCTTTATAATCCTTATCCCAAAGCCCCATGCAGATCTCCAAGTGCTCACTGAACTCACTGGGAAAAAAGCCCCTCACCAGTTTCTTCTTCTAGTTTTCTCACAAAACCAAAAGCCTCTCTTGAACACGTAAGTCTATAGGACTCAGAAACCTTTTAACTAAAAAAAAATGCTGCTAAATGAAAATTGACTGAGCTAGAAAACAATGCCCCTATTGTCATTTCCTTGAATCCCCTCTCAATACTAATTTTATATTTTAAAACATTTTTTCCTCACCCATGTGTCATTCACTTTGAACTCTTGGCTAGGAAATTAAAACTAGCTTCATAAAATGATCCATGTTATTGTTAATAATTTATTCCTCCAATGAAAGATATTTGCATTTCAACCACAACCTTTTATAAACAGTAACTTAATCTCAAGGCATATCTCTGTTTGTAGTACATAAATATCATGGCAAGTTAGTGAGGAAGACATTTTTTATATGACTTCAATTATAATTACCCTTCTCTACCCATAGGATCCCAACAGGATCTCTTGTTAAAAAAGATTTTCCAGCCCATCCTAGGTCCCTATGCAAAGAGAAGACTTAGGTAACAATAAAAGAAAATGCTCCAGAACAGCCAAAAGCAGAGCAATTCCACATACAACCCTCAACTTGCAGTATTGCTTTCTGCAGACTGTCAAATAAGTCATTGCTTGGTAGTGTGTAGGAGAACTAGGACAAAACCTTGGGAGAAAATATCTTTAAGATTTATGATATATATATAAGAAGTATTTTTTAGAGAATGTAAAATGTACAATAGTTCTCTCAGTATTCTAAAAGTATCTGTTTACAGAAAATTGGAAATAATTTATATGTCTATCAATAAAGGACATATTAAATAAATTAGAATTCATCAATATAGTAGAGTACAGTTTATCAATTTTAAGTATAATAATATTTAATGACATATAAAACTGTATTATTATTATATAGTTAAGTGAAAACTGCCTTTCACAAAGAATTATAACAGTATTATCTCATTTTCCTCATGTTAAAAAACTAAAAGTATAACAAATAAATATATTTATTTACATTTCTTTTGTTTGCTTATATTTATATGTATACACATTTTATGTACTTATATAGATGGAATTTTTTAAAGATGAGAAAAGTATAGTAACATAATGTCAACATTCTGGGAGGTAAAACTATAAGTAATTATTTTTTCCTCTTTTTGTCTTAACTATACAGATATTTTAAAGTAAATTTATGCAAATAGAGATAAAGTTTAAAGATATTTTAAATAAAAGAAAAAGTTATCTATTATATCAAGGAAATAAATACAACCAATTCTATCCTCTGATTGAGAAAGCAAGCCACTTCTTTGTACAAAGAAGATAGATTCATTTTTCATTGTTTTGTCAAGCATCAAATTTGTATTGATGAACATTTGAAGCTCTAACATTCATAATTTAAACAATATTAACCCAATGAAGGAGCATGAAAGAAAAATTTACCATATGTATTTGAGTAACAAATTTGTGAGTCTGAAACATTTCTAGAATTTCCTTAAGTTAATTTAGTTTTTTCTACATGAGAAAATTGGAAGAAAGAAAAAGCAACTATTTCTCAGTATTACTTGCTGCCACATGATCTTTGCAAGGAGAAATGAAAATGGAAAAATTTTAACTAAATTTTTTTAAGTTGACAGAAATTAAAGTAAACAGTACACCTCAAAAGTACATTTTTTCTAAGGCCTATTAGCTAAATAATCTTAGTTAATGTGAAGAGTCATGAGGAAAAATTAAAGTTTTCCAGAATATGTTTGGGTTAGTCATTAGGTTTGTAGAGTAAGTGCTCTTTGGAAGGAAGCCATAATCAGCTTGTCATCATTTGACCTGAAGTTGAGACTCTGGAGGATTTGAGTATTTTTCTGTCACCTAATTTTGAGTCCAGCGACTATTTTTGGAAATTAAAATGAAAAGGAAGCTAAACTCTGCAAATAAACTCACTATCTTCTACCAAACATGGGACCTGACTCCCAGGAATGAGCCTCTATGGTGCCAAGGGATTATTAACAAGCGTTAATCAGTGATACATTTGGAGAAAGTCCTTGGCCAAAAGGGAGAAACAGTAAATAAAATAGAATTTTTATAGATTTCAAAGTGAGTCAGGAGTTCATTCCAGAGGTTATGCTTATGCAGACTTCAAGCCACAGTAAACAAGTCTCAAACACAAATGCTTCTGAGCAAGCTACAGGGCCTCACGAAATCAACACCACCTCGGCAGGCCCCATCTGGGAATACACTCTATTTCCCTTATATAACATAGTTATATTCATTTTTAATGCTCTTACTCATGATTCTTCTACTCCTTTTATCTGAATGTATAATTTTCAATTTACCTCTTAAGTATATTTCTCAGAGACTTAAGTCTTCAAATTGTTTAATTATATGTTAAGATCTGAAACCCACCAGAGTTGCAGCTAACTCCTACTCTCCAGTTATTTAGACTTACCCTGGACAACTGATAAAATGATGATGACCAGTCCCAGCTCGAAAACCAAGAGCATCTTCAACTGCAAGGAAAACAATTCCTTTCTTCTGCCCCATAATATCTATGTCCCTTCTCAGCCTGAAGCAGTCAGAGTGGACATCATCCCATATCTCTCAAGGTTGAGGGCTGAACAAAAATAAGGGGGGAGTTTAAGAATAAACCAAAGCAGATTCATTGATATTATAGTTTTTATCTTGTGTTAACAGAGTAATTTGTAACATTAATATAAAAATTTATAAATAAAAAATTAAAGAACCAATGATGTAATCAATCAAAGCTTCTTGTTTATTCCTGTTGGAATTGTCTATCATTTTTCTGTGTCTACAATTATGCTGGAGGATAAAACAAACCTCAGAAGGTAAATGTTCTGTGGAGTCAATCCTCTAGACCATTGAGAAGAGTTTTCTCTTTCAAACAAATGAACCAAAGGTAATTTATAGAAAGGAATGATTATCCTCCTATGATTGATAAAAATCTATTTATTTTTACCCTTATACAGCATTGAGTTACAAAATTTCTAAAGAAAACTGCCTCCCATACAAAGCAATATTTTATTATATTTTTTTCTTCAAGTCTTTAAAAATTTCTCAGTTCCTCTTCAATCTAGTATTTGGTAGGACATTCCCTAATTGCTCCTGACTGAAGTCCAGAACATTTCATTCTGTCCACACAGTGCAGCCCCTCTCTTTATTTGTTTACCTTTGGATAGTCTTAGGATCTTTATATCATTCTTGAGGTCCTGTGGAGAGGACATCATGGACCATAGATCATTTCCTACTCTAATACACACAACTGTCCTACTCTCAGTACTTTCCTGGGAAAAAAAATTGTGCTAAAGGCAAATATGTTGGTGAGTGGATTCCTTGACCAAATGCCATATCCCAAATTCCATTCCATGATATTGCAAATTCCATTTCATGATATCCTAAATGCCATTTCAGCTTTTAAACATAATGCTTTCAAATATGTTTCTAGCATTTCATAGAGTACTTTTTCTTTATATAATATTGCAAACAAAATATCCAGCCCAAATTTAATAGTGTCACTCTACTTCCATATTTCAGAACTTCTCCTATTTTTTAGGAAATACATTGATGCAGAAACATTTAGCCACTCTCCTTTTCAATCCCATTCGTATTATTTTCCAGAAGTAAATTCTGATTGTGGTGTGTCTTTCCAGTTCATGTTTTATGCTCTTACCATACATATGTTTAATTACATTTTATGTTTTGTGTTTTTTAAATATGTTTTTAAAGGTTTTGTACATTTATTATCTATTGGGGACTTACAAGAGGTCCAATAAATAGCACACTTTTTATTGACCAGATTCTAAACAAATTGAAAAATAAGATAAGAGGTCAAAAACATTATCTTAATTAGAGTTAAAAGTTAGATTGGGCATGTAGCTGAGTGTGAGACAAATGCGCTGCAAACTGAGTGGATGAATTAGGCAGACTTCCTCACCAAAAGAGCTCAGCATTGTGCACAGAGGCAAACCTCCCAATGCTATGGTCCTTCCAGAACAGTAGAAAGAGTTAGAACCTGTGAGGAAGAGGGAGATGCTCCACTTTATTCTTTTCAAAACTGCCGGTCAGATTAGTCACTCCACTTTTGCTCGGGCAGGATAAGAAGTGGGGCAAGAGGCCAGGAGTATTTAAGGAAAGTGCTTGCTATGGAAATGACAAGAATGGAGAAATGGCTTTCCACCAAGCAATATCATACTAATTCAACAACTTGCTTTTTTTCCCTCTACATTATATTTTCAAAGCTCATCAATGAATATACATGTAGTCTAGTTAATTTTTAACTACAGTATTTTTATTTTTAAAATAAAATGGTATATATTGTTCCTAAGTATGCATATACTACTATCCATCTATTATCCAGGTGGTGAAAAATCAGGTGGTTTTCAGCTAATTGCAAACAAGGCTGCTGTCTACATTCACATAGTTGCCTCATTGAGTTTATTTACTGTGCTTCTCTAGGGCCTATGCCTAAATATGGAATTGCTGCCTTGTAGGATATGAACATATTCAGACTTACTAGATAATACCAGTAACTTTGCTATTAGCAGTATGTAAAACTGTTGTTGCTTTACACCCTCTGAAACACTTGGTATTATAAGATATTAAGAGTTTTGGGAGTCTGGTAAGTGTAAAATATTAATTCACTGTGGCTTTAATTTTCATCACTATTTACCATTTGGATTTCCCCTTCTGAGAACTGATTATTCAAATTGTTCTTAATTATTGGTAGATGGCCTTTGCATATTCTAGGTACTGATCCTGTTTTAAAATATAGCAGATATCTTCCCCAGATCTGTGGCTTTTGTTCTGTATTACAGACGTTTTTAATATTTGTGTTCTCAAATTTATCAATATTTATCAATTTCTCCTCCTAGTACTGTTGCCTTGTATGCTGTATTCTTGTGTTCTTGTTTAAGAAATCTTTTCTCAGCCTGAAGTGATGAAGTTATAATCCTTTATTTTCTTGTAAAATGTCAAAACTTTGCTCTCCACATTTAAGACATATCCATCTGGAAAATATTTTTTGTATGGTGTGAGACAGGGATATATTCTGGGAATATAATTATTTTTTCATTAAGGCAAGATAATTTTTACAGCCCCTTTTATTGAATCTTTTCCTCACTGATTCCCTACTGATTAGTAATGTCACCTTGTCTTATACCAAATTCCACAATATCGGTCAATTTCTAGGCTTTCTCATATATTTGTCCATCCTGAGTCAACCCCAGAGATCAATGGGTTGTTGTTAGGGAGCACTATAATTTTAGAGAAGCTCAGTGATGGTTGTCTTCTGCCATTGAACTGGGCTTCACAGTGGCAGAGTCTGTTGGAATCACTCAATCATCAGAGTTAAGGTGGATGTATTTAACCAAAATGAGTACCAAGACCAGAGTGGTATTTAGTGTGCTTGACCCTCAGAGGTCTCTAGAAATGACTAATAGATCATACTGTCTATAAAACTGAGACAGAAGAACTGCCGGCTCAACTGTTGCTTGATTTGTATTTTAATACAAGTTGTATTTATATTTTTAAAGAAATTGAGACCTAGTGGCCAAAAGCCTATCAGGTACTATAAATGGAAAATCACCTCATTCACCCAGTTTTCAGATCTATATCAACATTGCTTGAAAGAGAGGCTAGATACCATTGAAGACTGATCCTGCAATGCCACTAAAGGGATATACAATTAATATATAGAAACCTAAAGCCATTTGCCAGGGTAAAGGCCGCTGGGGAACAACTAATACCCTGAGGATAATTAGATATAGTTAATGATTCCAGGGAATGCAAAATACCATCTTAGTCCTCTGGTTTGAGTGAGGGCTTATGGAATTACAGTCAATATAGTTACAGTCCATGTTCATCTGATAGTGGGTCAACAGGTCCTTGAACCTCCTCTGTGGTTATTTCCTCAGGTTCTAAATGGATCACTGATATAGATACGTGTAGCAGCTCATATTGGTTGGAGTAAGAGCTATTATGAAATTAAGCAAAAGTAAGTAATCAGATGCAATAAAAGTAAGTAAATCAGAAGAAACACCACATCTCATAAAGAAATGCAGAGATATCAACCACCATCAAAGAATTAAAGGATGTGGTGCTGGTGCATCATATCTCTATCAATTAATCTAGGCCTCTGCAAAAAAAAAAAAAAAAAAACAGATCATGGGCAGATGAGGGTGAACTACTCTAAACTTAACCAAGTGCTTGTCTCATTCTTAGTTACTGTGCCAAATATGATCTCTTTACACAGTTCCTGTGCATTGGTTTGGAGCTGTGTGTACCCCAGAAAAACATGTTCTTAAAGTTAATCAATTTCTGTGGGTGTGAACCCACTGTAAATAGGATTTTTAATGAGGCTGCTTCAGTTAAGGTATGAACTACC
The DNA here is from genome assembly GCA_029593785.1 of Cabassous unicinctus. NCBI lineage: Eukaryota > Metazoa > Chordata > Mammalia > Cingulata > Chlamyphoridae > Cabassous > Cabassous unicinctus. Next base: position 12,601 of record JAQZBX010023878.1, read on the forward strand.
TCAATCAGGATGGGTCTTAATCCTATAACTGGAGTCTCTCTTATAGAGAGACAGCCACAGGAAGCAAAAGGCTGAAACAGAACAAGGAAGAGAAGGAAGATACCAGCAGAGCCACCATGTGCCTTGCCATGTGCCAGAGGAGGGCAGGACCTAGAATCACCAGCAGCCAGCCCCAGTATGGCACAGTCTCTGGGAAGAAAGCATCAGCTGGATGATGCCTTGATTTGGACTTTTCCCCAGCCTCAAAACCATGAGCTAATAAATTCCCATTGTTTAAGCTGACCCATTGCATGGTATTTGCTTGAGCAGCCAAGGAAAACTAAGCAGTTATTTATTTAACAAGATTTTCTTCCCAATTCTCCAACTTACCTTTTCTTTGCAAGGACAGCAATTTACTTTTACTGTTCTGCCTTGGACCTAGTTAACTCTTCTACTCTCTATCATATTTATTCTCTATTTGACCCTAAAGAATAGAAAAATACATGCATGCATATATTTATATGCATATATGTATGTTCTTTTTTCTTTGAAACTACTAACCATAAAATGTATTTGATAATAATGATTTTCCATTTCATTATCCGAGTTTTCATGGTTCTATCTATGGGTAGACTAATTGTATCTAGTGCTTTGTAGGCGTCATCACAGATCTGCTATAAATTGGTCAAACCTGTTATTTTTCTCTTTATGCAGATGTTAAACACATGGAGCTCAGAAGCGAATTTTCTTTTGACATGCAGTAATCTTCAGACATTTTGATTGGAACAAAAACTTTTTCATGTTCCCATTTGAAAAAGTAAGGGCATTATAAAACTCTCCAGCCTGTTGAGACTCTTCTGCACAATTGAATGAGAGAAATGCTGTGGGTTTAGAGATTACTAGTTAATTTCAATATACAACTGAAGTTATCATGACTACTTTATTCAGACTCTGATATTTCTGCTACATTCTATATTCTTCACAAATCTCAGTACTGAAAGAAAATGGAAACATTTTAGCAAAGCATTCTTAAACTTCCCCCTACCTAATTTCATAATAATTATTTGTTTGGTTCTACAGGACTCAGGCTTCATTTACATCCCCTTCATTTCTTGTATCTATTTTGTTCAACTGTCAGAAGTTACCAAATTGATAACATAGAAGTGCTGAACATTAATAACTCATCTTTACAGACATGCTTCTCTCTTCCTCATTAGCAGACCTGACCCCATTCGACTCTATGGATTGAACTGAAAAATCTCAATGAGTTAGGCACCAATTCTAAAACTGCCTTAGAAAAAAATGTGCATATTACCCAAAAGATGTTCAACTACTTATTTTCCATTTTCACATTCACAAGGATTAATTTATGTGACAATCTAGGTAATCCCTCTGGATCCGCGAAAATGAGAGTGGTAGATAATGGAAATTAATGTTCAGAAACACTGGGCCAAGGTATAAAAGCTAGACAATATGAAAAGGTTGTTTAATATGGTGGATAGGAAGACACCAACAGCAGATTTCACCTAATCAACAGTTTTGCTTAAGAAATGACATACTTATTAATAATTATTAGTATAGCAACAAGTCTCTCAAGATGGAGATATTATATATATAGGAAATCAAAGTGATGTGATGAAATAAACTTTTTGATTAGCTCTGATTTCAAACTTCAATCTATCATGTATAAGCTGCATGAGCTCAGCCCAAGTTATTAGCCTCAGTTTTACCATCTGAAAACTGTGAATAATACCTACCTCAGAGGATAGTTGTGAAAATTAAGTAATGAAATACATCCAGCACATCATAAGGGCTCAATGAATGTTACCTTTAAAAAATATATTTCTGAAAATTCCTGAAGACAGGAGGATTAGACAAGATGATTTATTTAATTCCCTCCAATTCCTTTCTGAGTCTATGATTCCAAATGAAAGCAGAAGGATCAAGAAAACATTTATGGTTGGCTCTCAAATAGAAATTCAAAAGGTCATCAAATATCCCATCTGCAGTCTGATGTCGTCACATATTACTGAGTTCAGCTTATATAAAGCAATTTGACCAGACAGAGTACTCACTATACCACTGGGGCAAGAACAAATATTCCAGTTAAAGTGACAGGCTTTTCCTGGATTGGATTTACAGTCCCTAAATTTATACTTAAACCCCAGGCTACGCCCCTTTCCAACAAGCCTGAGAACACAGACTAATCAAATCCATAGATCCCCTGCCTTAAGGGATACTTTGTTAACAGCTTTGTAAATACTGCTTTTTACAAATCTTAAAAGTTAAGTTTAATAATAAAATTAAATACATACTCCTGGGAGATGCTAATGGTAAAAATGATAATACAATTGCCTCTAGGCCACCACCTAATGGAAAGGTTTTAATGGCTCTGTTTGAATTTAAAATTGTTTTGTTAAATCCTATTCTGTTTTTCCTGTTTTATGTTTTGCATTTTTTGGAAGTTGGGGATGGAGAAAATTAGGACAGTATAGCATTTATGCAGTTCATGAAATTACTTCATGTTTCATTGGATTCTATTTTAGTAATCCTACGATGTATATTTGAAAGAGCATTGCTTTGGCGCCTTACTAACCTGGTTGGAATTCTAGCCTTGCTCTGCTGGCTGTGTGACCTTAGTTTCTCTGACCCTCCACATCCTCATTTGCATAAAGTTGGAATATAAAAATCTTTGCATGAAGATTAATTCAGAAGAAATGAAATGAAACTGTAAAATGTCAGTTCTTCCTTCCCATTACTATATTTCTTCTATTTTATTTACTCAAGACAATCCAGCTATGTTGAATAAAGAATATTCTCTCAGCCCCCATCATTTATATCAATTTTTTTTTATTTCTGTACAATTTTCCCTTGTTATTTCAATTTTATGATACCATCAAAAAAGCATCACCTAAAAGGAAATTCAAGGCCAGGGAACTGATATACATGAAAGGAGACCAAAAAGACACAAGTAAATGTGACATGTGATTCTGAATTTGATGCTGAAATATAATGAACATTAGTGAAATAATTGGTGAAATATAAATAAACTCTATAGTGGGGTAATAGTATTATATCAAGGTTAATTTCTTCATTGTGATCATTATAATATGGTTATTTAAGAGAATGCCCTTGTTTTTAGGAAATACACATTGAAATATTCATGACGAAAGAACTATCATATGTTCAACTTACTATCAAATGGTTCAGAAATATGTGTGTACATACATCTATATTTGTGTGCATGTGTGTGTACATATACATATATACATACATAGATCTAGAGAGAGATACATAGATACATGAATACATATATACAGAGAGAGAACGATAAAGCAAATATGGTAAAATTTTAATAAGGGGAATTTAGGTGAAGGATATAGAATTCTTTCTACTATTTTGGTACTTTTCTGTAAGTCTGAATTTTGAAATGAGGTTTAAAAGTTTAAAATTTTTACAAGCTGCACTTAAAACATTAAAAAAAAAATGCTTCACCCTTCTGTCTAAAAATCTTTTTCAAGGCCAAGAACAAGCTAGAGAAACAGGCTAAAGGGAGTGGGGCTATGGGATCTACACCAAGGTGTGGGATGCTGAGAGGCAGGCATCTATTTACTCAGGATGGCCAGGGTGGCATAAATGGGAGGATGTGAATCATGGTCAACCAGAGAAGTAAGACGTACCAGAGAGACAGCAGATCTCAGAGCTCTGAATGTGAGAAAAGTCATGGGGTCAGAAGCCACTCAGATTTGGGGGAAGTTGGAAGCAAGGTTTAAGATGAGTTAGAACAAGCGCTTCCGATTTAAAACCTTACAAATGCAAGATCATTGGAAATTCTTCTTTTCTGGATACTGCTTACATGGCGCTGGGTCAGCCTCAGAACTTTAAAGGAACCAGACAGGACCAGACTCTTCCTTCTTCTGTATTAATAATCATCTTTTCAACCTTGTAATTCTTCCAGAGCCACTTGTCCAAATTTCTTTCGATAATAATTGAGGTAAAAAAAGAATGATGAGCAATATCAAAAACCTTCTGTTCTATCTGGGGAAAAAAGTTCATTTGTGTACTGAACTTGATAAGTGTGTTTATTTGGTGTGTGGGTTTTGGAAGTAGCTTTTTGTTTATCTCAGAAGTAACTCTGGACACATTTTTAAGTGAACTTATTATTACAATATAACATACATGCAAACAAGCATAAATCATAAATGTGTAGCTTAATAAATTTACACAAAGTGATCAACACAGAGAACATTTTCAGTACTGCAATAGCCTCATTCATACTGCATCCCAGTTGCTGTCCCACCCCCAAGGTTACCACTATCCTTGGGTTAGTTATCCTACTTTTGAAATTTATATAAACAATACAATACTAGTACTCTTTCTTATCTGGTTTCTTTTATTCAATATTGTCTTCATGAAAATCATTTACGTTCTTCCAAGTAAAAATAGTTCTTTCTCATTGCTGATAGTATTCCATTGTTCAAATATACTAAAGTGTACTTATTTAGTCTACTATTGAAAGATATTTGGGTTATTACCAATTTGCAGCTAATTCAAATAGTATCACTGGAACACATCTCCATTGTGCTGTGGTACACATATATATGTAGAGTTTATACCTAGTTGTGAAGTTATTTGGTCATAAGGTATGTGTATATTCAGTGATTAGCTTTAAATTGTTTTAAACTAGCTTTAAACTCTATTTTTTGGAAGGCCAATTTTTCATTGTGACCAAGTACATGATAAAGTTTTAAACATATTCCATGGACATAAAAGAAAAGATATGTATAATCTATATCTGTTTACATATGCAAACACATTCACAAAATTGAGACCTGAATAACTTTAAAGCAGTACTTATTCTTGGATACCAAGGCAATATCATAAAAATGTCAGACTTTCCAAAATTAATATATAAATTTAATACATTTCCAAATAAATTGCAATAAGGGATTTTGGAATGCAAACATTATATTTTAAAAGTTAATGTCCAAAAATGTATTTAAAAATTGACAATAAATAATTGAAAACTTAAAATGAAATAGCAAAGTGGTACTTGCCCTACTAAATGTAAAATATTACCATCAAGTTAGTATAAACTTAACAAAATATGTTGGCACAAGAATAGTCAAATAGAAAAAAATATAGTGTCTAGACTCCTTCCAAGTACATAGAAACTTAACATATAAGAAATATAGTTTTATAATACATTTAATACAATGGACTTTATTCAATAAATGTTATAACATAATTGGCTATCTACCCAGAAAATAAAATAAAATTATAACCTATTAGCACACGACAATAAATCACATATGAATTTAAAAACTAAGTGTTAAAAACCCATTCACATATTACTGGACTATTTAAAGAACATTGGTGTGACTTTGGTAATGGTAAAAGGCTTCTTAAGAAAAATATTGTGAAGCTCAGATGTCATAAAGGAAAAGATGAGCAGTAAAAGTTTCTGTCAAAATTCAAAGCTAAACTGGGAGAAAATATTTGTAATATACATGATAAAGGCTATATAAAAGAAAATTGCTGAATAAATTGTGTTTCAAAAGCTAAATATCACTCAACTATTAAAAAGAATGAATTAGATTTATATGGATTGACTTGGAAAATGGCCATATTTTTTAAAAGGGCAAAATGTATATGGTGACAGCAGCATAGCTTCTATTCTTCCTGAGTCCACACATAAAAACAGACAGAGCAGAGCAACAAAAACAGAGAACAAATTAAAATATGTACCACAAAAATAGGTAAAAGGGTAGTACACTGAAAATACAGCAGGGAACCGGATGTGGCTCAATCGATAGGGCTCCCATTTACCATATGGGAGGCCCCGGGTTCGCTTCCCGGGGCCTCCTTGTGAGGGCAGGCCAGCCCGCGCGGCGCGGTGGACTGATGCAGTGAGACCTCGCAGCAAGGGGGAGATAAGCAGACACAGAAAAAAGACACAGCAAACACAAGCAGCAAGGGGGGGATAAATAAATAAATAAATAAATCTTTAAAAAAAAAAGAAAAAGAAAATACAGCAGATAGATCCAAAGCAGCAACAGCCCCAAGACCTAAAGGTTATTGACAACTCTATGAGAAAAAGCAGAAAGAAGCAATGGTGCACCTGGCAGAACTAACATCAGGATGCACAAAATAGTTACCAAAAACTTTGGCAACCTCATTTGACAACAGCAGCTGCATTTAGGAAGGGTTTTGCACCATCCACTAGCATGTTAGTGCAAAAGTCTGATGGTAAGGCCTAAAGATTTGGAGCAGTACAGCCCCTGTGAACTCTTGAAAATGAACTGGCAGGGCATACTGAGAAGCAACTGCTGGGAGCAAAGTGAAAACTGAGCAGGATTGGAATAAGTAAGACAAAAGAAAGAAAAGACTCAAATAAAATTGGGTAAAGGTAGTAAAGCCAGGAAATCTCAGAAAGCACTATGGTATATTTTGAACACTACAGAAAGAAAAAAAAACATGAATAGAAACAGAATACAGAAAGTTATCTGAACCAGGCTTCTTCTAAAGATTCAGAAGAACTAAAATCACATAAATGAGCTATATATTTGATTAAGATCAGATCCTATACAAAATTACTGCAGGAAAGATGAATAAGGAAAGGAAGACATTCCTATAAACCATAAAAAAAAAAAAAAACACCAGAAAGACATACTCAAAAGATAGATAAAAATTGTATTGTACTATTCTAAAATAAGCAAAAATGCATTAAGGAAATGTTTTAAAATATGGAAAAATCAGTGTAACTCAAAATTATAAAAATTAAGTGACAGAACTCAAGAATTTGAAATAAAAGATAAAATCGTTCTAGAATTCAAGACTAACCTAAATGGAACATAAGGCTGAATAAACAAAACAAATATTGCCTTAAAGAATAAAATGATAGAAAAGAGGGAAAAATTTAAATCAGTAAGAAATGAGGAAAGAAAGCAAAAGATTTTAGAGAAAGTGACAAAATTAAAACAGGCAAAGAAGATCTAATATATGAATAATAGGCTCCCTAAAAATGGAAATCAACATGGAAAGAAAAAAATTAAAAGTTCAGATTAAGAAAATCTTCCTAAAATAAATGTGGGGTTTTTTTTGACACGAAATATTGAAAGAGCATAAGGTGTACTTGGGAAAATAGACTCAGAACAGCCAACACCAAGACTGTCAAATGAACTTACTAGGCTATAAGGAAAAAGAAAATATCTTTTGTACCCAGGAAAAATGAACATATAACTTTAAAAAGGGTGATCAGACTTCTTTTTATGCCAGAAGAAAAAGAAAAAATATATATTTAATATACTCAAGAAAATAAAATATGAACCAAGGATTTCATATCCAGTGAAACTGATTTTTAATAATAAAGAGTATTAACCATTATCAATGTGCAAGAATTTGGAAATATTTTTCCCATGATCCCTTCTCAAGAAATCAACTATAGAAGTAGCTTAAGGTAACCCAAATGACTAGAGAAACATTTCCATAAATACATATAAAACTAATTCTAAATGAGGATTATAACAGAGATTATAGTATCTCACATGTATTTATATGTGTTTATAACTCTAAAAAATGAGGTAATAGGGATAGTATAGGAAACAAAAATTTTTTTCAAAAATCATAATTATTGGTGGTATAGTATTGTTATAAAACTGTTATACGTGTAAAATGGTGTAAAGCAAATTGATAATTTATGGGATTATTATTATTATTGTAACATTCCCTGTGAATTTACAGTATTTTCAGAATATAAGAAAGGAGATAGCAGTGTAATATAGAATAGATTAAGTTAAAAACCTTTAGTTCTGAATTTGAATTGGAAATATCATTAATAATAGATGAAGTTTTTTAAAAATGTATGTATATCCTAGTTCCATGTACTGAAAAGGCCTAGAAACAATGATCAATCCAATAGCTATGTGCATCAATAAATTCCAGATTATGATCTTGAAATAATATTTCCCAATTTCTTAAAAAATGGGGAGGGGGGTTTCTGAAGAAAGAATTGATTCCGGTCTGTTGAAGGAAAGGCACAAAATAAGTATGGAATATTTGGACATACCTAATGGCAAAAAAACAAAACAAAACAAAACAAAAAAACATGAAAATCTGTTTAGGTCATACCAAAAAGACTTAGGAGCCAAACTGAAGAGGAGCCTACTATCAAAAAATGGAAAGTTTAAGCTTTGGTAAGAAGAAGAATTTATTTGTTATACTGTAACATGACAAGTATTTAAATACATAATTTCATGCTTATATTTTCTAAAAAACTGGTCATCTTTGAGGATGACTGGGAACCAATTCAATGTTTTGAGGACTGGTAAATGAAAAGAAATAATCAAGAATTTATCCTCCCTTCCCAATATAAATTATACCCATGGGTAATATAAAATAGTATATATGGGGGAATAGTGTAAAATTAAATAAACTAATAAAGAAAATGAAATTATAGAATAAGAACATCAACAGTTTGAGTATATATGTTTTGACTAATGGCAGACTGTTTCATACACAACTCAAGGCTGGGGAGAGAACCACGCAATATAAAGAGAGGAAGCAATCCTCAAAGCTGACACACAGCCAGGAATTGTGCACATCCCAAATTGGCTGACTGGAAATGTATATAATTCATAAGGCATGAAGTAGGGACCTCAAAAGAGGTTTAGCCTCAGAAGTTGGGAAAATTAAACCTGAACTAAACACAGTTTCAAGAATGAGTTAAGATAAAACTATTCCAAAGTAACTTAGCAAAGCTTAAGCATATTTATAGAAATATAAAAACATGCAGCTCCCAAAAAGGTAAAATAACAATGACTGTCATTCAATCAAAAATTAACAGGCAAGCAAAGAAGCAGGAAAATGTGACCCAGTATGAGGAAGTAGGGTTAGTCTTGAAATGTTTTTAATTCATTGATTTTTTTAGAGATTAGCTCATAGTCTATCCAGGTGAATATATCATGTGCACCTGGTGAAAAATTGTATTCTGTGTTAGATCAAGGTGATTAATCATGTTGAGGTATTCTATGTCACTGGTGATCTTTTTGTATACTTTTCTTATCAATATTCAGAATGGTTGCTTCACTTGAGAAGCAGGGAAGAGTGAAAGGTAGAGATTATAAAGGAGCACAAGGAAACATTTGGGGTGATAGATCTGGTCACTATCTAATTTTGATAATATCATGGTGCATACATATGTCAGAACTAATCAAATTTTACACTTTAATTATGCACAGAATTATGTCATGTATATCAATAAAGCTGTTTTTAAAGATATTAGTGAAGTCATGCAGAGTATGTGTTCTGATCACAATGAAATTAAATTCAAAATCAGTAAAAATTTTCGAAATTAGATAGTGCATTTCTAAATAATACAAGTAACAGATTGCAAAACACATATTTGTAAGGGTCTTGCCTCCAAAATATATAAGGAATGCTGACAACTCAATAATAAGAATACAAACAGCCAATTTTTTTCTAAAATGGACAAGGGATATGAACAGACACTTCAGAAAAGAAGGTTTATGAATGGAATACTAACAAATAAAAAATATTCTATATCATTAGTCATAAGGGAAATGCAAATTAAAACCAAAATGAGTTACTATTAATTTTTTTTAAAAAGACTAACATTAGCAAGTGTTTGAGAGGATTAAGAGCCACTGTTATTCTCATATATGCAGGTGAATACATAAAATCATACCATAACTTTAAAAGACAGTGTCCATTCATTTACCATATAACCCAGCAATTTCAATCCTAGTATTTGCCCAAGAGAAATGAAAACATATGCTCACACAAAGACTTTTACTCAAATATTCTTGGCAGCTTTATTCATAATAACCTCAAATTGGGAACATCCCAAAGTTCCATCAAATGGTACATGGATTAACAGATTCTGGTAAATCCTTGCAAGGGAATATTACTCAGTCATAAGAAGGAACACACTTCTGAATTACACAGGAACAGAGATGAATCTCAAAAACATTATTCTAAGCAAAAAATTTATTCTAAGACAAAACTATAGTGATAAAGAAGATTAGTGGTTTCTAGGAGATAGTGGATGGGATGAGGGGGTTGACTGCAAAGAGGCCTGGGGAATTTGTGGGGTATGGAAATGTTCTATATCATGTAGTGCTGGCATTTCCTTGATTGTATATATTTATCAAAACTTATCAAATATCACATTTTAAAATGGTAAAATTTTATTTTATATAAATTATCAGTTTAAAGCTGATTTAAAAATAGAGCTAAAGTCAGACTTATGTGCCTCCACTGAAGAAACTCAAAACTACCTGTAGCTTTGCCAAAGATATTGGATGTGAGTCTGATCAAACCTCTGAATCTAGCTGGTATTTGATTAAACTACAGAGGACACAGGAATGTGTGTAATCTCCACCAGGAGTATGAAATCAACCAAATTCAAGCTAAGGGAAACTCTACAAGTCAAATGGCAAGGATTCTTCAAGAGAAACACTTAAAGGAAAGAAAGGGTGAGAGGCGATGGAAAGGAAAACTGTAAATTAATAGAGACAAAAATATATATCAAATTGAAATAATTAGGCAAGGTTAACATATAATATCCAGGGATTCACACTTGGGTAATAAAAACACAAAGCAATGCAGGGAAGGAATTACTATTAAAGTCTGGATAGTGATTACTTTTTTATATAAAATTTTATTGAAGACTATCACCCATACATAATATACATAAACAATAACTGTATAGTAAAAGGTGTGAACTTACAAAACAAACATGCATATCATCCTACAGCCCTCCCATACATCCCCTACCACCAATACCTTGCATTGTTCTGAAATATTTTTTACAAAATATGAAAGACCATTATCAAATATTACTACTAACTATAGCCCTTATCTTACATTTGAAGTATTTTCCCCCAACCCACCTGATTATTAACATCCTGTATTAGTATTATATATTTGTTATAGTTCATGAAAGAATGTTCTCATATTTGTTCTGTTAACCACAGTCCATTATCCACCACTGAATTCCTTGTGTTATACAGGCCCATGCTTTGTACAATCCATTCAAAGTACACATTCAGTGGCTCTCATTTTCATCACAGAGTTGTGCTGTCATCACCTCAGTCAATTTTAGCACATTTTCATTACTCCAAAAGGAAAATTCTCATCCTCCTTTTATACCCCCTATTATTGTCCCTTAAAATTAATATATCTTCCTTGCCATTGCTGGAAAAAGTATTACAATGCCACTGTTAACTATCATATAAAAGTTACATTAATTGTAATTTTCCCATGTGTATTGGTTAGCAAAAGGTGTGCTGATGCAAAGTAGCAGAAATCTGTTGGTTTTTATAAAGGGTATTTATTTGGGTATTATTTGGGTATTTTATAAAGGGTATTTACAAGGCCCTAAAGAGACCCAGTCAAGGTACCATAAGAGGTACTTCCTCATCCAAAGTCTGTTGCCATATGTTGAAAGCAAGATAGCCGGAGATGTCTGTGAGGGTTCAGCCTTCCTCTTTCCTCTTAAGGCTCCGTGGTCCCAACTTCTCCTGATCTCAGCTGTAGGCTGCATAGAGCTCGTCTCTCTTACCCTGGGGCTCATTTCTTTCTGGGCTCAGCTGCTGTGTTTGCTTCACAAGTTCAGCTGTAAACTATCTGGCTCATCTCTCTTCCCAGGGCCACAGGATCCTCTGTGTATCTTCCCTGTGTGTCTACTTCTGAAAACACAGAGGTTGTACCATTCTACATTACCACTAACAGTGAAGGAGTGTTCCCATTTCTCCATTTCTTCTCCAGCACTTGTAGTTTTCTGTTTCTTTGTTTTTGTTTTTTTTAAGTACTGTCCATTCTATAAAGTAGAAATGGCATCTCGTAGTTTTGATCTGTATTTCCCTAATTGTTAATGATATTGAACATTTTTCATGTGCTTTTTTGGGCATTTGTATTTTGGAAAAAAATGTCTATTCAAGTCTTTTGCCCATTTTTAAATTGGGTTGCTTGAATTTTTGTCACTGAGTTGCATCTTCCCATTATGTAACATGGATGTCACACATTTATCAGATAAGTGGTTTCCAAATATTTTCTCCCACTGAAAAGGATGCCATTTTACTCTCCTGACAGTCTTTTGAAGAACAAAAGTGTTTAATTTTTAGGAAGTCCCATTTATCTATGTTTTGTTTCATTGCTCATGTTTTGGGTGTAAGGTTTAATAAACTGTCACCTACTACAAAATCTTGAAGTTGTTTGCCTAATTTTCTTCTAGGATTTTTATGATTCTAGGTTTCATATTTAGGTGTTTGATCATTTTGAGTTAAATTTTGTCTAAGGTGTGAGACAGGGGTCCTCTTTCTTTTGGATATGGAGAACCAGTTCTCCCAGCATCGTTTGTTGAATTCACTGTTCTGGCCCAGCTGGGAGAGCTTGACAGCCTTGCCAAAAATCACTTGACCATAGATGTGAGGGCCATTTTTGAGTTCTTGATTTTGTTCCAATCCACTGGTCAATTTGTCTATTTTGTGCCAGTTTTTACTCACTGTAGCTAAGCAATATGCTTTAAAGTTAGGAATTGAGAGTCCTCCAACTCTATTCTTTTATTTTAAGCCACTTCTGACTATTCAGTGCCCACTATCCTTCCAAAATTTTTTGATAATTGGCTTTTCCATTTCTACAAAAAATCCTGTTGGGATTTTGATTGGGATTGTGTAGAATCAGTTTGGGTATAATTTACATCTTAATGATATTTAGTCTTCCAAGTCATGAACATGGAATGCCCTTCCATTTATTTAGATCTTCTTTGGTTTCTTTCAGCAATGTTAATAGTTTTCTGAATACAGTTCTTTATGTCCTTGGTTAAGATTATTCCTAAATATGTGATTCTTTTATTTGCTATAATAAAAGGAATTTTTTCTAACTTCCTCTTTCTTTTTCTCCATTTCACTTATTTCTGCTCTAATCATTATTATTTCTTTCCTTTGGCTTGGATTGGGATTAATTCGCTATTCTTTTTCTAGTAACCCCAAGTGTGCAGTTAGGTCTTTGGTTTTGTCTTTTTCTTCTTTTTTAGTGTAAGCATTGAGGGCTATACATTTCCTTCTCAACACTGCCTTTGTTGTATCCCATACGTTTTTTTTTTAATACTTCCTTCTATTTTAAAAAATGCTTTTGATTACATAAATGTTACGTAAAAAATATAGGGGATTACCATATGTCCCACTCACTACCCCTTCCACACTTTGCTACATTAACAACATCCTTCATTAGTGTGGTACATTTGTTAAAATTGATGAACACATATTAGAACATTGCCACTAAGCATGGAATATAGTTTACATTATAGTTTACACTCTGTCCCGCACAATTCTGTAAGTTATGATAAAATATATAATGGCCTATATCCATCATTGCAACGTCATTCAGGACAATTCCAATGTCCTGAAAATGCCACCATATTACACCTGCTTTTCCCCTCTCCCTCCCCTCAGAACCTCCAGTGGCCACTGCCTCCACATCAATGATAAAAGTTCTTCCATTGCTAGAATAACAATAAGTCTATAGTAGAATAACGGTAAGTGTACCCTAGTCCATCATTCATTCCCCAATCCTGAGGGTTCTGGGATGGTGATGCCCACTCCATCTCTAATTGAGAGGAGAATTAGATCCCATGGGGCAGGTGGATGAGACTATCTTGTTTGCAGTTGCAAACTCTCTCTTTTCCTTGGGATGGGTACTGTCCATGATCATCTCCTTGTTAGTTGTCCTGGGTGAGTCCAATGAGCTGGACAGTAGGTGCTGCAATTCTGCTGAGATTCAGGGCCCAAATGGCACATGGACTGCCCAAAAATCTAAGTCTCATGGTCATACACCTATCAAGTCTAGTACTAACTATAGGTTCAAATAAAAGGGCAGAAGAGCCATGTAGGGAAAACACAAATGAGTCCAACTCTGTGACACTGGGGAGTGTAAATTCCAAAGAAGGGCCCACCGGCAGGGTGCCAAACTCATGAGCTGTCTGTCCTGCCTTTAGTGTCTGGATGTCTCTAGAGCCCTCGGGACCCTCAATATGTGAGGCAATATTTACTGTGGCAGTCAATAAGATCATGCTAGTGTTCTTATTTTCATTCATCTCAAGATATTTCTCATGCAATTTCATCTGGGTCTTTGACCCAGTGATTATTTAAGAGTGTTTTGTTTAATCCCCATGTTTTTTACTTTTCCCTTCTTCTGCCTGTTATTGATTTCCAGCTTTATTCCCTTATCATCTGAGAAAGTGCTTTGAATAAATTCATTCTTTTTAAATTAATTGAGAACTGTCTTATGACTCAACATATGCTCTATCCTTGAGAAGGATCCATGAGCACTTGAAAAGAATGCATATCCCACTGTTTTGGGGTGTAAAGCCCTATAAAATCTGTTAGGCCTAATTCATTTACCATATTATACAAGCTCTCTGTTTCTTTATTTATCCTCTATCCAGATATTATATTCAATGCTGAGAGTGGTGTATTGATGTCTCTAACTATATTATTGTAGAAACTTATACTTCTCCCTTCAGTTTTGCCAGTGTATGCCTCATGTATCTTTGGGCACCCAGGTGAGGTGCACAAATATTTATTAAAGTTATGTCTTGGTGAATTTCCCTTTTTAAAATATATAATGACCTTCTTAAACTCTTATAACAGTTTTGCACTTAAAATGTATTTTGTCTGATGTTACTATCACTACTCCAGATCTTTTTTGGTTACTATTTGCATGGAATATCTTTTTCCAACCTTTCCCTCTCAACCTCTTTGTGTCATTATATTTGAGGTGCATCTCTTGTAGACAATATATAGATGGCTCATATTTTTTTATCCATTCTGTCAGTCTATGTCTATGAATATTGTGGCATTCAATCCATTCATATTCAATGTTATTACTGTAAAGGCATTTATTTACTTCATCCATTTTATCCTTTGGCTTTCCATTGTTATTTCTTACTATTGTCTGTCTTTTAACCCTTTAAGTTACCCTTACCAATAATCTTCATTTCTACACACTTCTCCAAGTCTCTCACCCTTGTTTTTTGTTGTTGTTGTTTTTTCCTTTCAGGCTGTAGCACTTCCTTTAGTATCTCTTGTAAATCTAGTCTTTTGGAAACATACTCTCTCTGGTTTTGTTTGTCAGTTAAGACTTTAAACTCATCCTCATTTTTGAAGGACAGTTTTTCTAGATAAAGAATTCTTGGATGTTAGTTTTTCTCTTTCAGTGCCTTAAATACATCATAATACTTTCTTATTGCCTCCATGGTTTCTGATGAGAGATCAGCACTTAGTCTTATTGAGGTTCCCTTGTATGTGATGCATTGCTTTTCTCGTGCTTCTTTCAGAATTCTCTATCTCTGGTATTTGGCATTCAGAATAGTATGTGTCTCAGAGTAGGTCTATTCAAATTTATTCTGTTTGACATGCATTGTCCTTCTTGGATATTGATATTTATGTCTTTCACAAGGGTTGGAAAGTTTTCAGTCATTATTTCCTTAAATATGCTTTCTGCCCCTTTTTCTCTTCTTCAGGTACACTGATCATGCATATGTTTGTGTGTTTCATGTTGTCATTCAATTCCCTGAGGTTCTGTTCCATTTTTCCATTATTTTCTCTTTCTGTTCTCCTGTCTTTGCAAGTTCAGATGCTTGGTCCTCCAAGTCACTAATTCTGTCTTCCATCAATTCAATTCTCCTGCTATATACCTCTAATGTTTTTTAAATCTCATCCATTGTATCTTTCATTCCCATAAGTTCTGTTACTTTACTTTGCAGGCTTTCAAATTGTTCTTTATGCTCATCCAGTGTCTTCTTAATATCCTTTATCTCTTTAGTCATGTTTTCCTTCAAATCCTTGAATTGATTTAAATTTGTATGATTACAATTGATTGGTTGTCTTAAATCCTGTTTCTAATCAGAATTTTTGGTTTATTCCTTTGGCTAGGCTATATCTTCCTCTTTCTTAGTATGGCTTGTAATTTTTGTTGATGTCTAGGCATCTGAATATGTTGGTAAATTTACTCTGATGGTCAATTTCTCTGTCTTGCCTAATGGTTTTGTTTCACAGCTATTCTTGATTTCTGGTTCAACTTATTCTAAGTCTTTAAAATTTCCCAGCTTAAGTTATCAAAATAGGGCCAGGGACTCACTAATGGGGTGCAGATCCACCCCAAGGGGACTAGAATGAGAGATCTAAATGCAGTTTCTCCTTGGTCTCCCAGCAGACCAGCAGGTGGCACACATCTGTGACTCTTTCCCAGGAGGTGTCTCTTTCAACCTCCACTTGCCCTTGATTCTGGTCTGGCTGGAGTTAAGAGTCAATGCACATTCTGCTGGCTAAATTCACTGAAGAGAAACCTCTCTCCACCCTCTGCAGCACCCTTCCTCTTCCCAGAGAGGAAGATGTCTGTTCCCTTCTCAGTTGACTGCAGTGAAGCATGGGTTTTATCCAAGCTGTTTGCCTTGAGGGTGGGGGATAGGGCGGTTCCTGGCTGTGGGGGTTAGTACCTCAAGGTTTTCATTTTGGCTTCTGCATCTCTCAGTCCTTCATCCTTCTGGAGGATGTGCAGCACTCTCTTGGTCTGCAGATCCCCAAAGCAACTCCCTCAGACAGTTTTTTGCCCTTCCTCCATTGTTTCTGTGAGAGAGTTGAGCCCTGCCTACCTACTCTGATGCCATCTTCCCAGAAGTCAGGATAGTGATTACTTTTGAAGGGAGTGTAGCCTCTTCTAGAATGGGTCTGGTAGGGTTTCTTCACCAGCATTGTGGTTATATGTGTGCTCACCTTATAACAATTCACTAATCTAGAGGTTCTATCTTAGAACCTCTAATCTGGTGTGATTCCAGATAAGCAGCATCAACATCACCTGAGAATTTGCTAGAAATGCAAATTTTCAGGCCCCAACTCAGCCGTACTCAATCAGAAACTCTCAGAAATGTGGGTTTCAACAAGCCCTCTAAGGTACTCAGAAGCAGGCTAAAGTTTGAGAACCACTGTACAATGCCATACATTTGCTCTGTGTGGTTTGCTGATTCAGAGTTTTATTTCATAATAAGAAGGCTGAAACCTTATTTTTTTAAGTTGCAGAGAACTGTGTTTTTAAAATGGGGGAAGTACAATTTTAATATGTTAATATGATCAAAGTGTGAAATGATATACAGCAAACCCCTAGCATTGATTAATTAAAGAATGTGGAATAAAAGGGAGCATTTAGCTTCTTTAAATTCCTTTGTATTGCTGACTTATTAATTTGAGTTGAATATCACTTTGGTAATATAAACAAATTATATAGTTGAAAACATTAAGAAACACAAAAACTAAAACTTTAAGATTTTTCTAAATTATATTTCTTGGAACACTAATATCCAAAAAATATGTTAAAAGGCATTCAAATTAACATGTTTAATAGTCAAATAAATGTATAAAAAACGCTCAGAGTTTCAAAATGCAAATTAGCATTTTTAAATGTAAGAATTCTTACATGTGTTTAACTTCAGCCAGTTTCCCAATTTTTTAAATTATGAATGCTTTCTTTTTTTAATCAATTTTATTGGAACATATTTATAAACCATATAATCCATCTAAAGTGTAAAATCAATGCTTTTGATATAAGCATAGAGTGGTACATTTATTACTGCAATTAATATTAGAGCATTTTCATTACTCCAAAAAGAAAAGCCCCCTACCCCTTAGCAGTAACCTCTCAATCCCTCTATCCTTCCCCTGCCATATATAACTTCTAATCTTTTTACATATCTATAAATTTATTTGTATTTACATTTTGTATAAGTGGAGTAAAACAATATGTAGTACTTTGTGTCTGGTTTCTTTCACTTAGCATACTTTATTTTTTTACCATTGATGGGATAATGTTACTATATTACTACTCCCTACAATCCACAGTTTGCCTTGGTTGTAATTTTTCCAAATAGTA
>JAQZBX010023879.1:0-30551 GCA_029593785.1 Cabassous unicinctus
TATTTAGTTCTGTTTTCATTTGCTAAAAGCTGCCAAAAGCAATATACCAGAAATGAGTTGGCTTTTACAATGGAGATTTATTAAGTTGCAAGCTTACAGTTCTTAGGCTGAGAAAGTACCCAAATCAAGGCATCATTAGGCGATGTTTTCTCCCTGAAGTCTAGCACATGGAGGCAAATTCCTAATTTCCTGGAGATCCATCCAAGTTGCTGTATGTATCAAAGTTTGTTCTTTTTCATTGCTGGGTAGTATTCCACAGTATGGTTGTACCACGGAGTGTCTAACCATTCACATGTTGAAGGACAACTGGATGGTTTTTAGTTTTTCAGTAATATGAATAAAATGGCTATGAGCATTTGTGTACAGGCTTTTTGTGTGAACAGCTGCTGGGATTTTAACATTCTGCATTGGCCTACACTCCTACAGACACTCTCCTCAACTTGTTTGATTACTAACCCACACTGGGCCACCATGCCCTCCAGAGCCCACCTCCTGCACACAAGCTATCATGTCTTCCACAGCCCACCTCCCCCATACCAAACTGAATGTCTTTCTTGCTCTGCCCTACCTAATTGATTTTAGAATGGACCAGTTCAAAAGAGACATGAGAAAAAAACTACATGATTTAAACATTATGGAAAAGGCTGCTTTGAAGAACATGTTCTAGAGCCATGATCCCTACTGTGTCCATTGCTTCTCCCTTCTGTCGTCATCCTTGTTTCCAGCACCTGCTAGAATAGTGACTAGAACCAAGTAGGTACTCAATAAATATCTGTGAGTGAGGGAAGAAACGTTTGTGAATTTGGTTCCTCAACCTACAACGTGGATACTTTTCATCTAGTAATTGGTGAATGTTCATACATTAGGAGTAAGAACAAATGATGCCATAAAGGAGAGAGGAATAGAAGGAAAGTTGGGAAAAGTCCCTAAGAAGAACAAATTAAATAGTGCAGCCTGGAATTAACCAACTGCTCCATCCTAGCTATTTCTTCCTACTGACTCTAAGTTGCATTCTCTTATGTGCACGTCTCCTGTAAACCCACAATGAATCATTCACCCTCCAAGTGGTAAGGAAAGAAATTTGTGATCTATTTTACCTTCTCAACAAAGCTTTCTCTAATCCAGAATCAAGGTGATTCACTGGACATCAATTTGCTAATGATAAATTTTCCAAACTATCAACTAGTTAAATAAGTAAAGATTTCCCACCTCTCACCTACAAGTTTTGGTCTCAGTATGACGTCCCATGGCCATTTAGCTTTGGAATGGTCAGGGTAGCTTGGCTAAATGCCAATTTCTCACATTTCAAATTTCAGATTCTGGGCAGATCTTAATTTCTCAATTGTTTATAAGTAATTGGATAAGTTTCCCCTTAAATACAGCTTACTGTCTTTTATATGTCTGTCAGCTTATACCCTGCTTCTCACAATGAAAGAGCCTTGGTGAATTGTCTTAAATCCAGTTTCATGTGTTTTTGCTGATAGCTTTCAAAGAATCGGTCATTTGGCAAATTAATCTAGAGCAAACAACTCCCATTTAATTCTGTAAGATGTAAGATACTAATATTACTGGAAGCTGAATGAAGAATATATGGGACCTCTCTGTACTACAATTGTCACTCTTCTGTAATCTACAATTACTTGAAAATAACAAGTTAAAAAATTAAATACCAGAATCTTTAAGAAAAAAAACCTTCCATTTAATAGGGATTTCTCCATTCTCCAACTTCTCAAATACTGCTGTCTACTGGTGCTTCTTAACATATCCATGATAGACAACAATAGGGTTTTGTTTGTTTTCCCAATCGTCTGCTTACCTATACTTTTGTAAATATAAGGAATATGAATTAAAAGGAAAATGAAAATTAAGAAATAAATAAAACAAAAAGCAAAGGCCAACAAGATATATACCCCAAATTTATATTAGGTTCAACAGACATAAAAAATACTCTGTAAATTGCTGTGAAAGTTTCTAAATACTTGCTGTCAATTTTGGTCCTTATTTGATCATATACCCACAACAAACAGTATAGTCTGCTGCCCGTCTGCAAACCCACTTTAAGTGGCCCTGGTCTACACTGACCCATCTCACACTTGATTATATCTTAGCTTTTCATCATTATCTATGACTTCATACACATGCATATGTCCCCAGAGACCTTATAAATTCTTTAAAGTAAGGGATAATGTTTTCTATTTTGTTAGCATTCCCCAAAGCATTCAGCCTGATAGTGCTTAATAAACTATTATTGATCAACAGAAAACAGCTTATTCTATCCCTTTGATTTTCTCCTCGTTTCCTCCCCGATAGCATTCTATGTTTGAATATAATTCATTTTAAATCCTTTTTGGAAGGAGGTAGGAGTTACGAACTGGGGGCTTGTAGGCTGGAATTGGACAATAAATGAGCTTTGTTTGCCCCACACAATATTTTAAAGGTCAGTCTTCTACATATTAAAAACAAAATTGGCAATTGAGGCCTACATTCACTCATGCAACAGTGTGACAGCCTGTAGGCTGCTTGCTCTAGACAGAGCGAGGTCTCGTATTCGCCACAGTTTCTAGGGCCTAGCCACTTATTTAAATTACCTGCCTGGGACCCTTAGCCTTTTGAAATTGCAACCACTCATCTAGATTAATAAAGCCGAGGTCAATGAACCCTATAAGACAAAAATAAACTAAAGCACAAACAAAAGAGCCCCAACAAACCATTATGGGAGCTTTTATTTCCATGATAATTTAATAGATACAATACATTTTGTTACTTCATTTGAGCCTCACAAAACCATTTGAGAGAGTCTGGGTATGAATAATTGTCCCCATTTACAGGTAGAAAAACTGAGGATCAGAGGATAATTAACATTCTTCAGACTCTACAGAAATAAAGTAGTGAAGTCAGGACTCCCAAGTCACTCACTATGTAGCAGAACACTGCACATAGTGGGCTTATTTCCCACTAAAAACAGGATACTTTTTCTGTGTTATAGAAAATCTATTTTCATATTCATCTGCTCAGACTTTAGTGTGGAACTATGATAAGGACAGCTTCCTTGGCTTCATACTAATAGATTTGTGTAAAAAAAATACAAAATTGTCCTCTTTCACTGCTTTGGACAGTACTGTTCCCCATTGCACAAACCCAAATCAAACCTTTATTCCCAAATCAAAGATGCTCCACTGGGCCCAGGCCCCAAACTGAATGGTCCCAGGAATGGATGAAGTCCTAAGGGGGCCCCAAATTATCACAACTCTGAAAGTTACTGCTCCACCAACAAAAATGTCATCTCCTGCCCATGCTAACCCCTAGCAGCTTACTCAGAAGCACCAGGAGAGCACAAGATGAGGAATTTGATTAGAAGCTTGACATAGTAAAAGAAGCCTTCCAAACTTCCATATAACACCTGGGATTAGGCTGCAGGGCATTAAAGATTTGGGATCATAACACATAAGCAATCAAAACACAGCTGAGCCTCAACCTAAATAAAGGCTTTGTGGTGCTGGGAATCGTTTTGGCCACTGGAGAAGCCTGGTCATGTACCTTTTACTATAGAAGTGTGCTGTCTAATACAGTGGCCACCAGCCACGTGTGGTTATTTTAATTTAATTTATTTATTTTAATTCCATTTCTAGCCACATTTCAAGCACTCAATAGCCACATGGGACAATATCACGTAAAGTTTGTCCTTGGTCTGTTGCACAGTGAGAGGGTTTGAGCCAAGGGGCTTGCCTTTTGCACCCCTCAGGGGTAGTGGGTGTAATTCCAGTAGTCAAGGGCATTTGTCCAGAGGATGGGGGCAGTTGTGAGCCATGAACATGGACACTGCAGGGGGTGGATGTCCCATTCAGTGAAGGAGATCTGGTGGGCTTTAATGCCATCTGCCATAGGAGGCAGCAGGTTATAGCATGCACTAAATAACAACCAATAAAAATATAAAATCATGAATACAAAATTGGACCAGTAAAATCATTCATCTTAATCTTTATTAGCCTTTCATGCTACCTTTGAGAACTTTATTGGTTCTTAACTTCCTTATCCAACCATAATCTCCTTGAAGGCAGAGACTATCATACTTTTTGTATATTCCATCTCCAGTACCTGAACACGTATTAGGTGTTTAATAAGTATGTATTGAAGTACATATTGAATGCATTGACCTTAATGATCATGAAAAATGTTATAATTAGGGTAAACACATTCCATTTTCCAGCTCCAGTCTAGTTTATACCAGTTTGTAAATTTATTAATAGCATCCTCTTAATCACAAAAGCATACCAGTTTTGCAATTTATAGAGCTCCTATAAAGGAATTATAGACAACTTCTCAAGAGAACAAGAACAGAACTTCAGTAGCTACTTCTGTTCACTCTTTCAGTGGACCAGAATGTTTGACATTTGATATAATAGTGTGAGTATTCCCTGTAGAGGTAAAACACTCAAATTTTGTTTTCAAATCTTTTTTGTTTAAAATTCTGGCAGCTATGCCATTACCCCATTGGATTCACCCTTGTTTCTTTGGTGTTGGGAGGGAAGGCATTCAAAGAAATATCTTCATATAATAGTAGTATCCTCTTATAATTCAGTTGTATAGGTAAAGATCAGATAATATTCTTAACTTCAAGTGGTATCAAAGTTAACTGTAACAAACTGGGAATTCAATCAGACCTGAAATTATTGTCTTTATGCTAAATTCAAAGGGGCAATACTGCAAACTAAATGAGGTTTGTCTTGAGTGAGGTCTTGCCCCATTCCTTAGTACATTTTGAAAAAAAAAAAAACAACTATCCATAACATATTTTGATCAGTGTATGATCTGCTCATCTCTCTAGAAAAAAGGAAAACTTATACTAAAGATAATATCAATCAGACTTGTCTCCTTTATTTTTCCAAATTATGATTAAGATGGTTTGGTTTATTATAGCATCAATAACTGTATGTTTTTTTTTTTCACAAGAGAGAAAAATTCCAGCAACATATTTCTGTCCTATGCACTAAATTATGTTTATTTCAAGAATCATTTGATAAGAGTGCAGTAGAATAGAATGAGTTCACAAAAATCTTTCTTTCTTTCTGCGTTTCCCAATTTCTATAAGAGAAAGAGAGAAGAAACCCCTGCACTCAGATTTATAAAGAATTTAGGAAAATAAAATATTGCACACAAAATAAAATAGTATCTAATAACAACCTTATTATTTGAAATACATCCAGCTTTCTAATGAATTTCTACATAATGGATTCATATTAATCAAAATCTTTAAGGCTTTGAGTTACTTAATTACAGTGGTTTTAGTTTGAAGCCAAACTGTGTTGTATTTTAACCTAAATTATCTTTAGAAGAGAGAATAAAAGGGCTGCCTCTTTCATTAAGAAATGGACTTGATTCATAATCAATAGAACATGTCCACTTATCTCTGACAAAACTCTGAGCTATACTTTTGTTCAGAAAGACATGTTTATATTTGGCCATTGAAAGTATATTGAGATCTGCATATTTCTCTGGTCCCAATTCCTTTCTGTCCTGTTGGCAAGTAGCTTGTTGAGAATAACAAGACAAACCAAAGAGACAAAAATCATTTTAAGAGATGGAGAATTTTATATGCGTTGCTTGTTCATTTCCTTTTTTCTTTTTTGCTCCAATATAAATTATCCAAAAAGTCACTTGGTGCAATACAATAGATTTTCTGCCTCAGTCCAAAGCTGTGTACCAAATGGAATGATAAAGCCCAGGTCAACTAGGTTGCATGTAGTTATCCAAATCTGATTTGCCAAAATGGGCCTACATTATTTATCTCAAACTGCATCCTTTGATGACTGTGATTGATGGCTTTTCCTCCTCATTGAAATGGTTTTCCCTTCTCTGTGTAAATCCCACATAGCAGGGAAGGTTAGGAAGGGGGAATACCATATTATCAGGTTGTGGACTTTGATTTACAAATAATTCTCACTGATATTATGTGAATGTCTCTTCAGATCCATAATCTCCCTTATCAGAGATGAATTCTACACTGACAGAATATGCCCATATGCTCTTGTATCATTTAGAATTCTTTGAGTTGCAAGGACAGAAAGCCCAGTTATAATTCTTACTTCAGGGATGGCTTGATCCAGGGGCTCAGATGATGAAACCCTCTTGGCTTTGCTATCCTCCCTATTGACAATATATTCAGATTTAATTGTGTCTTCCAGAAGCACCAAAATAACATTTGGCCAGGTCTGTATCCAGCAGAAAACTATGAGTTCTTACAAGTTTTCCAGCAAGTACCTAGGGATTGTTCCAATTGACCATATTCCCTTCTATGAACCAATAACTGAGGCCAGTAGTAATCAATGCTATAAGTGACATACCTACATTAACCTCATGGACCAACCTAGAGATAAAATGTTCTTCCAAAGCAAAAACAGATATTACTACAAACATTGAGATAGACACCAGAGACAAAAATAGTATATATGTATTACACTTCTGATTTGAGAAAAGTTCCCTTTTTCCCAATCACCATGCCTGCCTTAGTGTTTTCTTTGACAATGCCAAAAATATCAGAAAGTATTGCTTGAAATTCTCCTATTAATTAAGGCATTGGCATCTTCTAGATTAAATGAAGATGCTTTCTGGTAGGGATACCTAAACTATTATCATTTTCTTGAATTCATTTATTAGTTGCTATGAACTTAAAATTCTGAGGGAATGAAGGAGATGAGTTTCAATGGATGTGAAGGAAGAAAAATCTGCTTTAATGGTCTCAGGGTATGGAGCAGGGGGAGCAAAAGAAGCAAAACTTCAGGGTGAGGCAAGAAAGTTCAAGGATGTGAGAATAGAAAAGGAGACACCCCTAAAATAACTTTACATACACCACAAATCCCTGCCTTTTCATTCACATAGCAATCTCAACTCAGTCTGTAATTGGAAGGTTCTTGAAAGGACCCCTTTGAAACTTGGAACACCTCTACAAGATTTCTACCAAACAGATATCAAATCTTCTTTCTTCTGGGCACTTCTAGGATGAAAAATTATCCAGTACTAGGGTGGCTAAATGAAACATAGGACACCCAGCTAAATTTGAATTTCAAATAAATAATAGAAATGTTTTAGTACAACTATGTCCCAAATTTCATGGGGCATGCTTATACTAAAACATGATTCATTGTTTATCTGAAATTAAAATTTAACTGGGTGGCCTGTAGTATGTTTGGTAAACCTGGCAATGCTACCTACTACCCATAGCTGTCGTTCCCTCTATGCACTATTCTGACAGTTTCAATGTTCTTTCTTATACTAAGCCTTAAACTTCCAGAAAGGACCTCTGGCTAGCAAACATAACTCCTTCAAGTGCTTTCCTCACCAAGTGCTTCCAGCAGTGGCAGTGTTTTTTTAGGCTGTGTAGCAGAGCCCTGGGTTCTAATGGGCCCCATGGAGGCAGTAGAGAGGGGTGCTAGTGAATGGGGCTCCATTCTCCCAACTATGCTTCTGCTTTAATCTCAGTTATTTATATTAGATTTTGGGTTGGAATTTATTTTTTTTTATGACTACAAAATTTTGAGGAAAAGAACCTGCACTTCCCATTTTAAAAACTTGAGCTATTACTTCTAAATGCCTCTAAGCAGAACAACTGTGTTCTCATTTGACTGAATCAAATTGAGGCTCCAGGTTCCCTTTTAGTTGTATACGTAAATGTTAACACTCCAAGATATTGAGTCCAACTTCCATCCCCCTCAATTTCTCTGCAATGAGCTTAAGTTAAATGACTGCTCTGAGATACCTTTCGATACCATCTCAAACTTTCCTTTCCCTTTGCTAGTCAGCCTCGGGTGCTTGCCTCTTGAACACTGTCTCGTTCTTCAGCAGACTTAGCTATTGCAAGTGGGGAATCCATTCACGGAATAACTGACAGGCAAGCTGCAGTTAGAGAATTCCTGTTATGATGTTTAATTACTGGAAGTTATAGAAACTTTCAAACGTAACATTTATTATTCCATTTTATTATGCTTTATGGCAACAGCATTGCACAAATAATTGCCTTGCTCTGGATAAAGTCTGGAGGAAATCTTGGTATTTCACATAGGCAATGGATATAGCTTACATTCACTTTTCTTATGTAGTGTTTTTCTATCTGGCTGCAAATTTTATCATGGCTCTATTAGGAGAGGCAAAATGAATTGTAATTTAGCAAGCTTTCTCTGGTTTTCTGTTGTCAAAAAAATATACATATTATTCTCCAAAGAGGGGAAACTATGCATCAAAAAATCCTTTCAGCCAATCCCACAACAGCCCTTCATCTCCAGCTACCATACACCAGAGATGCTTCAAAAGACATTTGTTTTGTGTATGTAAAAAGAAAATTCCTGTATCTTTGTCTCCATTATTTTCTGATGGGATAAATGGTCCTTTTAATGGGAGTAAAAACACTGGGGAGCTAGCAGAATATGCAGGGAGAACTCCAGACAATATTACTCAATAAATATACATGGAGTGAATTTTGAATAAGGGCAAGGCAGAGTCCCAGAACTGCCTAAAATAAATGTGATATGTTTATTATAGGAAATACTAATAGATGTGCTAATATCCTCAGAGGGGGTTACGATTCCAGTAAGAGTTCACAGTCTGCCGAATCATTCCAAGACTGGAGTAAATAGAGTCCTAATGATGCATGTTCTATATGTCAAGCACAACACTGCATGCATAAGTTAAAAAAACAAACAGCTTATCGCTAAGAGTTTCTCATGGAAGTCACGTGGATAGAGTTAAACCATCACATAGAATGTGACATACTCACAAATATAAGGTGGTCATTAGACTGTCTGTGGCTTCTAAAGGGGTAAATACATTTTTAGTGTATACAAATAATGTATGCAATTCATTCATTCATTTGTATTATTAATATAATAAAGAGAGAGATTTCTGCCTCAATATTAGGCAATCACCCAATACATGGAACAATCTGAGGGTGAAATAGAGGCAGAAAATTGGAGGTTTCTAAAAGAGGTGTTTAAGCAGGAATGCTGAAAGCTTTCCACTCATTGGATAGATGCTTCATCTAAGAAAAGAGTTATATCCCATATCATTATGGATTTTTAAAAATCATAATCACTTAAATTAATTGTAGTAAATCATAAGTATTAAATGGAGGCCTATGGAAGTTTAAAAGGAAACTTCCCTACCTTAGATGTAGACAGTGTTGACTATTCTTGGTTTTCATTTTCCTTGAAAGAATCACTTAATTACTCAAGCTATGCTGATTAACCAAGACTAGGTCCTAATCTTTTTAGTCTAGTGCTCTAATAGCTACTGATATTGCCTCTGAGGATCCTACCTGGAGCTGTACCTCAAGGTATCTTAGGTAATCAAACCATGTCAAGAAGACACAATGACACTTCAGAGACCTCAAGGACAGGAAGCCCACTTGGGGATCCTTGAGGACTGGAACTGGGAATCAGATAAGTATCATATTCTAAAGCAACCTTTCCTTCCTCCTGATTGCCATTTCTATGTGGAACATGAGTCCCACTCCCACCACAGAAGAGTAAGCCTATAGCGAGGATACCATGGTTCCGACCTCCTTCCTCCCAACTCTATAGAAGCCTGTTGCTTCAGTACCTTATGCATTGGCTCTAGTTTCTAATTCTTAGTCCAAATTAGGAAGATAATATGAGTGACTCAACATAAATCAGTAAATCTTCTAGTCCAATAAACTTTTCCAAAGTCACCTTCTGTCCACCTGTATTAATGGGTTGCCAGTGTCCATCTTTCAACAAGACATGTAAGGACATTTTCATGGAAGGGACACAAGTGATGTCGATTATACTAATTCTAACTTTCAGCATTTCCAACACAAACTAGATATTTCTTGTTGGATGTCATGCTGGAATCTCAGACTCATATCCAAAACCTAGTTCATCATCCTTCCTTTCCTAAAATTTTCTATGGCCTCCCCTTATTTCTAGCTTATTTATTTTCATATCTATCCCCAATCATTTCTGCTCAAATCTTCCAATTCAGCTTTGTTAACTCCCATTTTCCTCATTACTTGTGTGGGTGGGGCAAGTTGTATCCATTTGGTTATTTTTATAATGGATGTTGAGAAGCTGATATATATACTTTAGGAAATGTTTGTATATACAAATATCCTGTATGGTCATTATGAATCCTGATGATACAGGTGATGATCAGTAAATGTGCCGGGTGTCTGTATTACGTGTTTACCACATGCTCAGTACCAGAGACACACCAGAGACAAAACAGGTAAACGTTCCTGGTTATATACTGATTTCAGTACTTGCATAGAAAATGATTTCAAGTAAATTCCTAAATGCCCAACAGGTTTTCATGGCATTTCCTTATAACCTTAGAAATCATGCAATTGTATGATCTTGGTGTAGTGTAAATGTTATTGGTCTATTACAAATGTGAGGCAAACTTATGAGTAAAATGAGACAGGAATTTCTCTTAGCTTTCAAGTCTCTTTAACTCATTTGTGCTTTTCTCCCCATTTTTAAGCCTAAATTAAAAAAATATATATCTTCTGCCACTTCCAATAACTACTTTTGTAAATATTCATTCTCCCTCTCTTTAATTCAGTGGGGATTTTAAACATACTGTTTATAGAGTCCAAAATTAAATAGTTTTGCAACTACAGACAAACATGCATTCATTCTCTTAACTATTAGTTTATTTTTTGAGCAAGCAACAGCATTTCATATTTCTGTATACTCTTCCACTTTAGATTTCCAAATGACAGTGTGCATTCTTCAACATCTTAGTGGGGTAAATCACTGTGATTCTATATGATATGTAAATAATGTTATATATATTGATAGTCATATAATTTGTTGATATAATCTATATAATAATGAATAATTAAATAGAATAATAAAATAATAATAATAATCTCTATTTAAACAGAATATGCTAAAAGAGGTTTCCTGTAAGTGGCTTCCTGTGTTTGGCAACATCCTCTCAAGGCTGCCAATTATTTTTTAGGTATATCAAAACAACTAATATTTCAAGGTAGTTTGATAGCTAGATTTCTTATCACCAAGAAATGTTTTTAATCAAGAAGCAGATCTTGTATTGGATACTAAAGTGCCCCTAACTCTGAACCCTGTTAACACCAAGGGAAGAAAGAAATTTCTTAAAGCAAGGGCTCTGCTGATATCTCGGTAGTGCTATCCTGCTTTTAAGTTGCTTGGATAGACTTGCATTAGAGGTTTACAACAAGGCTGTCAGTGAAGAAGTTCTTTTCATTTCAGAGATGATAAAATAGGTGCAAAGAAGTTAAGGACTTGCCCACAATAAGTGAAAGAACAAAACATAACATCTACCTTCTATAATGTCTAGCTCTTTTTATAAAATATCCTCATTAAAATTTCCTTACCCTAAATTGAGGAAGATTCTGTCTACTCTATCTTGTACAATAGGTACAGAATAAATATTTTTTTAAATGTATTTTTGAGGAAAGACTATAGACCAAACTCATATCCTACAAACATTTAATCAGAAGGTCTAATGCTTGGGACAAAGGCTTTTTGATTTATTCAGGATTTTGGATTAAAATAGATCATATGTTATTGTCTTTATTACTGGCTTGAGTTATAACTCATTAAGAGATGTCAAAGCCACAATTTCTACAAATAGGTGAAGTAAGTTTTCTCCTTGATTATAACCTTTTCCCCATAGTGCTTTCTTTGGTTCATTTGAAGATAGACTAGCTACATCAAGACCTATTGGTTCTTATAAAGCTGCCATTTCACAAAATGAAAATGTGGTCAATCTGGGTTAAAATGTACTTTGGATTTAAATCTCATTAGAGTTTGTTTTTTGTTAATGATGATGATGATATTAGATTGGGACATTAAAAACATTTCTGGAGCTTTTTGTTGCTGTTGTTGTTTTGTATCTAATTTTTTTAGCTCAAATATCTGCCACTTTCATTTGGGTCATTTCCCTCCATACTTTGTCCACTTCAAAGGTTAATTGAGGTATAATGGTTTTGCCTCCAGGGTAGATCTCAGTCAGAAAGCTACTGAATTCTTAAGAGAATGGGTTCTAGATTTGTAAGAATAAGATTAAATCATGGCTCTACCTCTCACTGTCTGTGTAACCTTGGGAAAGACTCATTACTCCCTCCCTCCAAACTTCAGTGTTGCCATCTATAGACTGAGGGTGAAAATTATACTGGTGTGGACTAAATAAAAGCAGCACATAAAACACTTAGCAAAATGCCTGTTATACAGTAAGTGAGAAATCAATAAATGTGAGCTCTTGTTACTGTTAACACGATCCATAATATCTCTAGGTTGGCATTTGTTGCGATAGCAAAGCAGAAGTCAAAGAAGATACAGATCATAATTGGAGTCATTAATTTATGGGCCAATTTTAATTTCACCTTCATTAGATGCATACCTTATCATCACATATGTTTATTTATTTAGAAAGGCATGCCACATTGTGATCACTGTTCCATTTGTGGCTGTCCTTGGACAGAAAGCAATTGTAACACAATCTACATTCTGCTATTCTATTGTCATGTCAGACACAAAGCTAGTAATGTCATTTACCTACCCCTCTGCTTTCAATCTGTCACTATATTCTGCAATTTACTCTTCCATGGCATCACTAATGTCAGCTCAAGGCTCTCCATTCTGGTAAACATAGTCTTCCCAGCACTTGTCATCATAAATTCAAGATAAATCCAACCTAATTCCCATGAACCTTATCTTGATTGCATCAACTGGCTCCTGAAAAAAATCAACCAATCTGCTTCCTTTCATATTCTTCAAGATGCAAGGCTTGCTTTCATATTTATTACATTTTATTATTTACACAATTATAGAATAATTTATAAATAGTTATTTTTATTATTTATTAAGAAGTGAATCTTAATAGCATGTGTCTGAGATAGGGGTAGAGGGAGTGGATAGAGTTGACAAGAGAGGCACATTAGAATCTCCAAGGTGGGAGATTTTTCTTTAGAAAATAAATCAGTAAAACATGGTTGACATGGAAATTAATATCAATGGTGCTTTATTTTCCAAGTATCTGGGAAAAAAATACTTTGAGCAAGTAGACAGGTCCAACAGTTTCCATTAAAATTCACATCCAAACTTTTAAAAAATTGTGTATTGTTCAAAGATAAAAATTATATTTTCTTCTTGCTATTAGTATGTGTTTTAAAATATGTTGTTTACTTAGAAATTTCAAATAACTTTATAAGAGATATTCAATTTTTACTTTTCTTGAGAACATGTGATTTTGGTAAAAATTTGAAACAACAA
Source organism: Cabassous unicinctus (assembly GCA_029593785.1). Lineage (NCBI taxonomy): Eukaryota > Metazoa > Chordata > Mammalia > Cingulata > Chlamyphoridae > Cabassous > Cabassous unicinctus. The sequence goes on from JAQZBX010023879.1 coordinate 13,266, forward strand.
CAACAACAACAACAACAACAACAACAACAACAAAATGGAGTCCAGAACAAACCCCATTCTGGAAGTTAACCATTTACTTCTATAGTTCTTTAAAATGTCAACTTCTGCCTGAACTTTTCCATTGCCAAAAATAGCAAATGTTACTCACTAATTACAATATAATCTCCAATAAGAACTAACAGAAGTATTTAAGATTAAGGATTTATCAAAACTTGCACCTGCCCCCAAAAATAAAAAAAAGAAAATTTAAAATTCCATGGAATAACCAATCGAAAGGAGTCTATCAACATAAGAATCTCAAATGTAGGAATTTTTTATGTTTTCCACCTTGCCTTCTCCAATCAATACTTGCAAACAGTTGAAAACAAAATATGAATCCTACCTATGGTCAGAATTTTAGAAAACATCTAGTCTGTATAATATTGCTGTCCAGCATGGAGATACCTTCTACTTGCCTATTGTCTGAGTGTCTGAAATCAATCATTTCCAAATGAAGGGAATTCATTCCTTCTAGAAACAGCATCATTTATTTTTAATGAAAAGAGCAGAACTTAAATTTTCCTGCATGCAACTTCTAATTTTAGTTGTGTCATTTGGACTCACACAGAATAAACTTAACTGTTTCAATATGATAGCTCCTCAAATACTTCTACTTCACACAAAACAAACCTCAAAGTCTCGCATTCTCTAGGTTACCAGTTATTTCTTTTAGAATATGGACAGGACATAAAATCGTGAGCTCCAGAGTTGGACTAATCTAGCTTTGAATACCTGCTCTGTTCTGTATTAGTTGCATGTCTTTGAGCAAGTTACTTAACCTCTTTGTAACTTAAGTTTCAAGAGATTGGACAATTTGCCAAGTTGGTGAAGCTACGTTGGAAATCTTGTCTGACTCTAACATCCATGTTGTTAACTACTATACTGTATTTTTAAATTTTAGTTATAATTCTGCTTAAGCTTTTACAGGGGATAACAAGTCAACAGCTACATCACTTTTATTCCTGGCTGATTATCACAGATACTATCCATGAGGCTGGTTAAAAATAGAGATAATATGACTAAAGGGACAGCAATAATCCCCGGAGTACAGGGGCAGTGACTAGTAAAGGAGGATGGACCATTGATGGGCCTTTGATATTGATGACTGTACTTATGAATCTTTACTTTTGAAATTGAAACCTAGCCTAATATTATAGGTTGCCTAAGAGTTACCTCCTGAGAGCCTCCTTCTTGCTCAAACATGGCCTCTCTCTAAGCCAAAATCAGCATATAAATGCACTACCTCCCCCCCAGCATGGGACATGACTCCCAGGGATGAGCCTCCCTGGCACCGAAGGATTACTACCAAGCGCCAACTAGCAATGCAACTGGAAAAAGATGTTGACCAAAAGGGGGAAAGGGTAAAGACAAATGAATTTATATGGCTAAGAGACTTCAAAGTGAGTTGGGACGTCATTCCAGAGGTTATGCTTATGTAATTCTCAGCTGGATCTCATTGACTGCCAAAGTAAATATTGCCTCAAATAGTGGGGCTCCTGAGGGCTCTGTAGACATCCAGAAACTATAGGCAGGGCAGACAACTCAGGAGTTTGGCACCCTACCAGTGGGCCTTACTTTGGAATTTATGTTTCCCAGTGTGACAGAGTTGGACTCAGTTGTGGTTTCCCTACACATGGCTCTTCTACCCCTTCTATTTGAACCTATAGTTAGTACTAGAGTTGATAGATGTATGTTCAAGAGACTTAATTCTTTGGGCTTTTCATGTGCCAGTTGGGCCCTAAATGTCAACACAGTTGTAACATCTACTCTCCAGTTTATTGAACTCAGCCAGGACAACAAAGTGATGATGATGGACAATGACCATTCCAAGGAACAGAGAGAGTCTGAAACTGCAAGCAAGATAGTCCCATTCATCTGCCCCATGGGATCTAAGGCCCCTTTCAATTAGAGGTGGAGTGGGCATCACCATCCCTGAATCCTCAGGATTGGGGAATGAATGATGGACTAGAATAGACTTACTGTTATTCTACTATAGACTTCTTGTTATTCTAGCAATGGAAGAACTTTTATCATTGATGTGGAGGCTGTGGCTACTTGAGGTTCTGAGGGGAGGGAGAGGGAAAAATAGATGTAATATGGGGGCATTTTCAGGACTTTGGAAGTGTCCTGAATGACACTGCAATGACAATGATACAGGCCATTATATATCTTGTTATAACTTACAAAATTGTGTGGAAGAGAGTGTAAACTACAATGTAAACTATAATCCATGTTTAGTGGCAATGCTCCAAAATGTGTTCATCAATTTTAACAAATGTACCACACTAATGAAAGATGTTGTTAATGTGGGAAAATGTGGGAACGATAGAGAGCGGGGCATATGGGAATCTCCTATATTTTTTATGTAACATTTATGTAATCTAAGTATCTTTAAAAAAAATAAAGAAGTATGTGTATCTATAGAGAGCTAATACAAAAGTCTCACTAACTAGGACACTTTTCCTGAGAGTTGGGGTCCCTGCACAGTGGTTTTTGTGTAATTAGTGATAGCAACAGTTATTAGAAGAAAAGGAGGTAACTCCAAACCTGGGATAAGATCCCCTAGTGGTAACATCAAGGGAGGAAGGATGGAACTTCCTATTAATATCTACTCTTAGCATCGACACTTTGCCTTGTGTTTACAAATATTACTCTCACTGGATCTTCTTGGCAAAAATACAAAGATTGTTTTGCCACCATTTTACAGAAGATAAAATGAGGTTCAAAGAGGTTTGGTAAATTGACAAAGATCATTTATCTAATTAGATGTGGAGATGGGATTTGAACCGAGGCCTGTGTGATGCCAAAGGATGACACAGCAGAACGGAAAATAAAGGAGTCTACTATTAGCTTCAGATTTTCAAAGTTCTGTCAAGGCATAATCAAGTCTCACTGCTTCCCATGTTTGCTACAATTACTATTATAAAGTCAATAACTGCCACCACTACCACTAAATTTTTCCATTCACTATGAGACTGGCACGATAATATGTGCTCTTTGTATGTTATCTCATCCTCACCAGATAGTACTATTATTTTCCTTAATTTACAAGTAAGAAAACTGAGGTAGATAGACCCTATCTTGCCCAAGTCCATATGCTAGTTGATTTGACAGAGCCAGGATTCATTTCTCATGTAATCAATCTCCAGTGCATGAACTCTTTACCACCACTACAGCAGTCTTCAAACTCAAATTAGATAAAGTTTCTTTAGATTTGGCAGAAAAACTTAAAGTAACAATGAGCAGTTGTTTGAGAAAGTTCCCTGTACCCAGTTATTGAGGGCAGCCAAATGATAGTGCTTCCCAGGTAGGTTTGAAATCCCAGAGTTGCAAAAACATGGGTCCTGATCCTTGGAGAAATGTCAAGTTTCCAGCAATGTCCCTTGGTGCCACTTCACATCTTGAACATTACAGGAGCAGAAGGAAAAATGTCTGTGTGTTTTACCAAGATAAGCAGGCCTGAGAAAGCCTCAGAGACTCCCCAAGGGCCTAGAGTAAGGCAGGCGCTTTGGAAAGTCTCCTGTATCCCCAAGAAAAGCAAACCCACAGCCCAGATAAGTCACAAACAGATATCTTAATACCATCAGTGTGCAACGAGGACACCAGGCAGGATAAATTAAAACCCTGAGGACCAGACTTCTACCCTCATGCCCCTTAGAGCATCTTATAAGCCTCCCTTGACTCTTGTCAGAATATCTGAGACCAGCCATTTCCAATGACAGGGAGCTCATTCTTCCTATAAACAGCCTCTTTTATTTTTTAATGAAAAGAGCAGAACTGAAACTTTTCTGCTTGTAACACCTACCTATTGGTCCTAGTTATGCTACATGGTGCCACACAGAATAAGTGTAACCATTTTCAATATTGAGGTCCTCAGAATAACTCCATGCTATCCAGCAAAATTTTAAAGTACAGTCAAAAGAAGAAATAAAACTACAAGTGGAGTAAAACTTAGTTTGTGAGCTGAGATTTACCTGCTGTAGGTAGGAATGTTGCAGGTTGAGATGGGGCCAAGGCTAACATGTAGCCTGATGTACTTGAAGAGCAAACAAATCATCTTCCTGTTCTGATCGGTAGGTGTCCATGACTTACCAGTTGTTAAATACTTGTTTAGCTGTTCTGGGTAGGGAGTGTCACTGGGCATGATGGGTCCAAGGCCCTGCAATGCTTTCCAGCAGCGATAATTCAGGTCAGAGTCCTTACATCTGTAAACTGGCATGTCCAGTCCCCACTCAACCATAACTTCTTATCCTTAGATACAATCCTGTTTTCTGATTATTTTCAATATATATTTCATGCCTGTACCTGATGCTTTTGATTTAGAGTGATAAAGCCAGAAAATGTGGTCTACTTAATAGCCTCTGTCAGATACATGAATGAATTCTTCAAAGCATTGGGGCATGTTAAAATTGAATCCTTCCCCTCACACGTATGCATATTCACACACACAGAGACCCAATATCAAAAATGGAACAAACTCCAAGATATCTTGCTAGTACTCTGAAGTGTAAATTGAAAACCTGAGGAGCAGCACTTCTATAGCAATAAAATCCCAGAAATATATACTCATAAAGGCTGAGCTTTGCAAAGCAAATAACAAATAAAACTGGAAATGCTCCTTCTCCAAAGCTTGAATCACTATGACAGCTCCAGTATGTGTGAATTCCCAAATACTTAAAAAACGATACCAGGTTTTAACTGAAGGCAGCAATGTGTGGATATATATTTCCTCCTACATTCTGCCTACAGCATTCACAGAATCTACAGAGGGGTTGAACTAACCTAAGACCTTAAACGTGATAAGCCTTCTCCTTGGAATTTAAACAAAAAATAGGATATTTTAAATTGGCATTGTTGCTACCAGTGCAAAATGTGCATTCATTGCCCGTATTTTGGTGAATTGTACCTGTGCATATTTTGTTCTAAAATACTTCTTTAATATCTGGTTAAATCTGTGGATGCTACACAGAATCAGACCTGATTATCAACTGTCTCCAACCATTTCTAAATCTTATAGCTGGCCTGAGCTGTCACTGAATCAGCTAAGGTCTAGATGGCAGAAATGTCATTTGTAGCTATGTCACTAAGAGATAGCAATATAAATAAGTCTTTGGCTTCTATTTTTAGTCTGACCTCAATGATGTATTGAAGAGTTATAGTCACATCTCAATGAAGTTTGAGCTAGTCAAATAATAAGGTCTCATTTTAACTGACTTGGTGATCCCAAAGCATGTGGATTAGGTCAGTATAACCTACAGTCTGACTAACCAGAATTATAATTCTGCCTCAGTTAAACAAATGCTGATTGATATGATGAATGTGTTCATTTCCCCCTCTCCAATTTTACCATATTGAATAAACATTTTTAAAAAGCTGTTTTTTTGCCATATTTTTTACAACTTTCTGAATTTCACCCTTATAATGATCTTATAGGGAAAGTTTAAGAGACACAAGTGTTCTTTCAAAGATTTTAAAAAACGAGGTCAATAAAGACCCAATGAATTTTTCAAAGTCATAAAGTGAGAATTCTGGTCTCTTGACTTACAGCTTCAACATTGCAACTAAGCAGTATTACAAAAATATAGAGTAAGACTCTACCCAGAAACATTAATATGATTTAAGTATATTTCATTAATAACAGTTATTAATGTTAAATTCTATTAAGCAGTTCCTTTCCTTCAAATTCAAGATGTCATTTTAACAGTGAGTAAATCAAATCATCTCTAAGTTTTGGGTCATTATTTTGTTAATAGATGATAAAACAAATAAAATAGGTAGAGAAATAATTTAAAAAACATTCTTACATTCTTACATGTATATACACATACAGAGACACACTCTCATTCATTCATACTTAGAGTAGCTCTTATTACTCTCTTCTCTCCTGACTATATATGGGTCAAAAGATTAACATGTTTGTTTTAAAATTAATTTATTTAAACCTTGATGAATTAAAAATAAGTGCGGCAGTTAAATAAAACCTTGAAGAATTCAAGGGATTAAGCATTTCTGCTTTAAAGCATTGTTAGCTTTTCATCTAAAAAAAAAACAAAACAAAAAACAATGAGAACTGATGTTTGTGTAATATAATGCAATTTAAATTTAAAATTAAGGGAATGAAAAATGTAAATTTTTGTACTTAGGACTCAACAGTAGAGGGAAAGCAGAAAAAAAATAAACAAACATTACTTTTTGCTGATCTGTAAAGGTATGATAATAAGAGACGGGTATTTATAATAGCATGCCACTCTAAGAGGATTGTTTAAAGAGCCATGTCTTCCATTTTCAATCATCAGCTACTATTTTTGGGGAGAGGGGGGCAGAATACTTTTAGTAGTAGCATATTACATTCATTTTCTCATACACATTTAATTTTCTTTTCAAAACACTCATGGTTATAATATTATTTTCTCTAGATTTCCTCAAAATATTTTCTCCTCTTCCCCATAACAAATTTTTTTAAGGACTGAAAATTATTGACAGAATACAAATTACAAAACTATATCAAATGCATGTCTCAACTCTCTTTTGAACATAGCTCATATTTCATTTCAGAGGTGCTAGGTATGATGCAGAGGACTCACGGGTGGTAGCATACAGAGAGATTAGGAATAAAATAAGTATTGCTCTGAGTTTATAATGATGCTTACATAAATAAACCAATCCAGTATTCAAATTTAGGAGTTTTTTTTTTTTTTTCACAAAAATGAAAGTATTATGTCAATAGAATGTATGTGTAATGAAGGTTAGTGAAGAAATAATTGTAAGAGCCAAAACATTAAGTGCAATTTTCATCAATAAAGAAATTGTTAAATATTTTAAGGCACATCCTTTGTTTTTGGGTGTAGTGTTCTATAAATGTCAATTAGGTCAAGTTGGTTGACAGTTACTCATATACTACATATCCATAATGAATTTTTTATCTTCCTACTCTAACAAGTACTGAAAGAGTACAAGCTGCAGCCATGGTTCTGGATTGACTTTTCTTTCAGTATTTTAATGATGCAGTCCCACTATCTTCTAATTTTTTCTAAGTCAACTGTCACTCTTATCATTGATCCACTTGCAGCTTTCAAGATATTTTCGTATTTTTATTTTTTAGAAGTTTAATTATGGTATGCCTACATGTGGTTTTCTTATTTATCTTGCTTAGGGTTTGCTGAGCTTCTTATATCTGTGGGTTGACATCTTTTATCAACTTTATATTGTTTTTAGCCAATATCTTTGAATATTTCTTCTGAAACACTCTCTTTCTTCTCCTTCTTGGTCCCCAGTTACACACATTAGACCATTTGAAATGGTCCCAAAAGTCTTGGATGCTTGTTCTGCTTTCTTTTTTTCCTAATTTTTGTCTCTGTGTTTTTCAGTTTGGATAATTTCTATTTATGTGTCTTCAAGTTTCCTAATCATTTCCTTTGCTGTGCCCAGTCTTCTGATATTATCAATAAAAGAATTCTATCATTTAAAAAAAATTCCAGCATATTCATTTTTATAGTTTGCATTTCTTTGCTGAAATTTCCCATCTGCTAACTCATATTGTTCAACTTTTTCCACCAGATCTTTTGCCATATTTGTTATAAGTATTTTAAAGTCCCTGGCTAGTGATTCCAACATCTGGGCCACAACTGAGTCTTTTTCGATTCACTCTTTCTCTTTTCTGATAAAGCACTTCTTGTTTTCTGTATATCTAGTGATTCTGATTGAATGGCAAGCATTGTGATATAGTATATAAAAGTACATTACAGACTTAAGTAAATATTATTTGCATCCAATAAAAGGCATGTCTCATCTTTTGTCAGACTATTTCATGTGGGTGAGTTGAACAAATCCAGGATGTAGTTGAGTATATTATTTGTTGTTACTTTTTATTAAATTCAGTTACCACAGCCTTTGAATTATTTGGTGGAGGGCTCAGGACAGTCCTTTTAGCAGGGCTTGGAATCTGAGTGAATGGTTCTCAGACTTCAGCAAGTCCATTGTACCAGTTCTCTCTCATGGCAGTTCTCTCTCTGACCTCATGCCTATGCCTCTCCCCCAGATATAAATTTACACTACCTGGGATTTCTAATGCCTATGGAATTTCTCTCAGTTCTTCCCTCTGCTCTAAGAATACTGCATACCTGTCCCATTAGCTTGCTTTTCTAGATATGTTCTCTCTTATTTCTCATGCATTTTCCCTAGTAATTCACTGGTAATTAGAGTAAGGTTTAAAGTACCTACTGGCTTTTTTCTTCATTCTTTTCTCTTCTCTCAACATTGAGCAAGTACCACTAACTGTACCTTGGTGAGATATTTCTAATTTTTCCAGCTTCTCCTCCAGCCTTAAATGTCAGATAAATCCTGTGTGCTTAATTCCCCTGTTCCATTTTCAGGCTTTAGCAGGCACCATGTAGTACCTGTACCTTAGAGAAGGTTACTGTTTGCTCCCCTGCCTTGCCTCCAATCTTTTACATGAGCTCTTAGAGAAGATCTGTTGAAAATTGTGGTGGTGGGTGCTGATTCCTCTTGTATCTGGTGTTCCCATTCCATACTCAGTCTATTAAAAATATGTTTAAAGCACAGTTGTTTTATGTTCAGCATGGCTATAGTGGCTTCCTTTTCCCTCTACTGCTTTCTCAGGGATGAAAGCAGGTTGGATCACTTTCTCCTAAGAGAACTCATCATTTTTGGGGTTTTAGGCTTTTTTTGTGTGACATTAGATCACACACACATACAAAAACAAACTAAAATAACTCTGATTTTGTAAGTTACCTGGCTTTTCTCATTGTTAAGATAGACTGCCATTCTCTGAAGAATTTCTTCATCTCAAGTGAAAGAAAAAAGCTGTCTATGGGATATTTAAATTATAGAATATTATGGAATCAATAACATGAACAAATTACACACACATGCGCACCTGAAAAATATTTATGATGTATTGCTAAATGAATAAAAGCCAGTTGCAAAGTAAAGTATGTTATTATACCATTATATTATCAAAACAAAAGAAGAGAGGAAGGTTTATAAGATACATTACAAGGTGTTATATGTGGTAATACACACACACACACAAATTAGCCTTCGTATAGTCCTAGAGCAAGCCTTGTCTCTGTTTTCTTATACCTTGCTCATACCACTTTTTTAGGAGGTACTGGTGATTGAACCTGGGACCTTATACGTGCAAAGCAGGCACTCAACCACTAAGCTACACTGGCTCTGCACTTATGCCATTTTTTTTTTTTCTTGAGCCTCCCTGACCCGTTTTTCTCCATTTGCCAAATCTCCTTTTTTAATTTAATTTATTAAAATTAATAGATCTCTAATTATAACCAAGTTGTGTTCTAAAGTGCTTTACACATATTAGGTAATATTTGCAATTGAGCTTAGTGGATACTATTATTAACCACATTTTGAGATGAGGAAATAGGCATATAAAAGTTCGATAACTTTACTAAAGATTTGAACCCAGACTGCATGACCCAAGACTGAGCCTAACCACTATGCTTTGCTTTAGGTGAAATCTCAGGTTGCCAAACGCCATGTAGTGCTAGACTAGCACTAGAGTGTTTTTACCCTCTTTTGAATACCTAATGCTACCACATGTACCATGACATGCCTTATTTACTTTCTCATGTATATGCATTTTTTCTTCCCAATTATATTATCAACATCTTAAAGGCCAGACTCCTGTTTATACTTCATTGTATCCTTCGTATTACCCACCATACATTTGATAGCAGTAACCACCTCCCTAGCTGTCAGTCATATTCATAGGAAGATACCTTACAAAATGGCTCCAGTTCAGAGGCTGAAAATTATGCCACTTCGGAGCACAAGCTTGACATTTAGAGGGAGCCAGAGAGACTATCCATCTCCTTCAAGCAGTCCACTCAACATTTGCAATGGATATATATAGCTCCAAATCCTTTGCATGGCTGATAGTGGAAGAGAGTAACGCAGGGGAGCCTATTACCTCTCCTATGTACTGAACACTAAGTGCTTCTAATTCCTAGGAACCACAGTCAGCCTGATGGCCTATGTCTGTCAATATGTAAAGGAAATCCCCCCATTTTCAGAGTCACCTAACACAAACAACTGTATTCTTAGTATTTTCTCAATATCTAATAAACACAATTTAGTATAATCTTGTGGTTTATTGCATCTGCTTTCTTCTGGGTCACATTATAGCTGAGCTCTTGAGGATAGGACTAAATGGGATTTCAGTCTACAGTGAGAAGCAGACCAGTTCCCTGCAAGTATTATACCAAGTTGTTCTAGTGTAAGACACCTTCTTGGATTAATTCCACCCATGCTAAGTGTATAGAATTTTTGTTTGCAATTCTTCCCATGTATTTATGCATTAACACTCCTAGTTAAATTATATGCTTATTGAAAATGCTGACTTCTGCATATAATATTTTATATCTAAAATCATGGTTTTCTATAGAGCGGTTCTCAGAATTGATGCTTTAGTGAATAAAATAATAATAGTAAACACACCAACCACTTCTGCCTCTCACCTTACTTTGTTATTTTCCTATTCAGAAAAGAGAAGTCTATCAAGGTTACCAGCTGCTATAGTGATAAGCACAACAACAAATGCACATAGATCAATAAATGTTTTTTTCTCCCTACCTCTGGCTCCTTTCTGTAATTTTGGTTAAATGGTAGCCAATTTAGTTCAACATTTTCAGCTTCTATGGTACATAATAATCAATAGATTATATGCAATTGTTATTAAAATGATAATTTTAGGAAAGAGTTGAAGGGCTTAAGAATTAGCTAATTTCCTTGTAGATTTAGATAATCCCTATGGACATGCCTTGGGTTACATGTAGACAGCAAAGATTTATATTAGATTTAGAATCAAGAATAAGTCTTCAAATTATAAATGACATTAAAGTACAAATGCCCCACATTTTTGAGGTGGGAAAAATTGAGGTACAGAAATATTAAATGACTTACTTTAGGTTATAAATATCACTGCTAGGACAAAAAACCATGTACCCTCCTTGCTACTTTACTGAATTTTTGCCCTATCTACTAATTTTTTGCACATATCAATTTCTATATCCATATCTATATCTTGCCTGTGTCACAAGCATCCTGAAGCCATCAAAGTGTAGGTGTAACAGTCTTAAATAAAGAACAAAAGGGACCACCAACTAACCCATTCTGCTGACTTTTTTGCCTTGCTTAAAAGGTTGGAAACAAAAACTCCAAAGGACATCAGCAGGCAGGTGCTTCTCTAATCTAAATCATCCTTTCTAAATCTACTCCAAATAAAACAAGCTAGCAAACTCCAAGGGTTATGTTCAACAACAAAAGTAGTTTTTATTAAAATCTTTTTGATACAATAAACATTTTAATTTAGGCCTTATCATTCAATCATCCTAGTAAAGGAGACTGTAAACACATGGATTAGTGCATAGGGAAAAAACTATCTGTCTTTTCAAGAGCCTGGGAAGTCACCTTTGCATAATGTGATGTATTTTTCACATAGAAAAATGACTTGTATGCCACACAAATACTCTAAGAAAAAGTGAGACACATAGAAAAAGCCTCTTTTCAAATGAACAATATCATCTACTATCAAAACTATAGTATATAATATCTGACTATTACACCCCTGTAATTACATGCTTGGCAAAAATTTAACTTAATACCACATAAAGCCATTTAACCACATGGGTCTTGTATTAATTAAAACATATCTTACATTTCTAACCTATCAGATTAGCCATATTTAAGAGTCTGACAATATACTGTGTTGCTGAGACTGTAGGGAAATAGGAATTCTCATACATTGTTAGTTGGGGTGTATACTGCTTCAACCCTTATGGAGAAGAATTTTGCAATATCTAACAAAATTCTGCATACATTTACTCTTTGACCCAGTAATCTTGGAGTTTCTATGGAAAACATATTTCTACAAGAATTAAACATCATATGCAGAAGGCTATTCATAGTAGCAACATTTATGACAGTAAAATATTGGGAACAATCTAAATGCATAACCATAGAAGACTGGTTGAATGTGAGAGAGTACATCCACATAATGTAATGCTATACAGTCATACAAAAGAACAAAGACAATCTTTATGTATAGATGTGGAGTGATTTCCAAGATATATTGTTAGATATCCATATCAAAGGGCAAAATAATATACATAACATAATTACATTTTTGATGAGTAAAAGTTAGGCATAAATATCAATAAATGAATATATGCATGCTCTTATTCTTGTTCATATATGCATATATATGTGTATATATGTAGCATGTATGTTTGTTTACACATACTATTGATAAACAAGAAAATAATAAAATGTTTACCTATGGGAATGTGAGAAAAAATAGAAAAACAAAGATGGATAAACACTTTTTCTGAGCATAACTTTTTATGTAGTTTTTATTCTAAACATGTTTTACATAGTAAAATTAAATCAAAATGATAAAAAGTCAAACCTAGAATTGAAGACAAAGAGCAAATAAACTTAACTCTATATCAAATTGATAATTTAACCACACATAAAATGTGGTTAATCCAAGTATATGTCATAGTAGGGTATATTCTAAAGACAAAAAGAACTGCATAGAAATTTCAGGCTTTACTTAGTGTATATCATTAACAATAAAACTATAGCATCCATATCATAGTTTTTTTTGGTAAGAATTAAATGAAAAAAATGTCTGTACCTAATAGGGGAATCAGGGTATGTAGTATATGGGAACTCATTGTATCATTTCCACAATTTTTCTGTAAATCTAAAATATAAAGTTTATTTAAGGAAAATAAAGGTACAATACTAAACATAATGCCTGACATATTGGACACACTTTATTTTAAATCACCAAGTAAAGTGTCTCACAGTGATAGTGATCGCTCACCGAATGTGGGACACTGCTGTTATGGTTGTTTTATTGTTGTATTCTGGGAGAAATTTTAATTGGAATTACATATTTGAATCACACAATATTTTCAATAGTTTTTGACCCTAAAGATCAAGCGTCCTAAGATGATACAACTGTAGTGAGAAATCATGGGCTTTTACCAAAAATTGCCTTACAATTATACTCTATATGGTGCCATATTTATATACACACATGTACAAACACAAGTATGCACACATACACACACATCCATATGCACAATTGCACACCTATGGAGAAGAATTTAGCAATATCTAACAAAAGAGAAGGGACTCTTTATGGTTTTCAAAGGAGTTCCATGCATTACATGAGCCTCACAATGACTCAGCAAATTAGACAGGGCAAGGCAGGTCTTCTCCCTTGAAGAAATGAAGAAACAGAGGTGTAGAGATGTTTAAGTATGTGTCCATCTTGGCACAGTTCATCCATAATGGAGCTAGGAGTAGAATCCCAACTGGCTCCTAAACCTTTCTTTCTTTCCACACAGAATACAGCTTCATCTACAGACAGGGTAATAAGGGTCTTTTGAATTTAACAAGGCACACATTTCAAAGTGTTAGGAATTTGTTGTATTCATTTAGGGTTGAGGTGACTATTGTGTTAATTTATATAAAGTATATCCAGGTTACAGTCTCAGAAGATAAAGTCTGCAGGCATTTAGGGCATCTGGCACATTGGTTAGAAAACTCACATACACTGGAAAAAAATAAAATATTAGATGTTTTAGGATTCAGAATCAAGAAGTGATTCTGAATTTAGAATTTAGAATCTAGAATCAGCAAGTGTTGCCAAAAGAATTATATGTTTCACAAGCACTATAAAGTCATCATCATAGCCATCGTTTTGGAATGATACTCTTATCCTAACTATAGAATAGAAAGCGCTCTGCTGGCCAATTCTGTTTGAGAGAGGTTAAACTTCTCACTGTTAAGTGGGTTTTCTTCTGGAGACACAGGCCAAAAAGCCAGCTCTTTGCAATTGCACATGACTTAGTAACTAAGGGTCAGAACCAAAAGATACAATGGGATGACAACTTCCGTAAGCCATGGTTTTTGTTATTATAAATACCTCCACTAGCCATCAATTTAGTCATGATGTAGAGGCCATAGCTGTATGCAATATGGAAGCCTCTAGAATGTAAGCTCAATGAGAACTTTGTCTTCAAAATATTGAACAGTACTTAGCACATGATAGACATTCAATAAATGTTTACTGGGTCATATCTAGGGATCTTTCTAAGTTTATTTTTTAAGTTGGAGAAATTCCTCTTGAAAGTCATACAAACTCAATAATTAGTTTAAAAATGTTACCCATCCATATGTATGTTAAAATCTTACAGCACTAGAACCCTAGTATCTGATTCCTGTTTCCTGTACTGCTGCTAATTAACTATGTGATACTGGGCAAATTAGTTCACTGCTTGACCTTTCAGTTTCCTAATAGATAAATGAGACATTTGCACCACAATTTGGAAAGTTCCTCTCCAGCTAGAAACCTCCATGAATTCTTTATATATTATTTTGAGGGAATTTAAGAATAAGATGGGAAGACAGACCATGTTTTATCCCTCTTCATTTTCCTAGTATACAGCATAACATCAGGAACATAGAACATGTTCAAGAAGTGTCAGATGAAGGAATAAGTGAATAAAATGTTGGGACACACAATCATTACAAATCCTTAAAATTCCAAGAATGTATAGCCTGTAGCCTCCCAAACAATCAAGTAAATATCTCAAAACTTGTCCTTTTGATACTACTCTTCATCACTGCCAAACTATAAAGGAGTAGTCATTTTTGCATGGTCAGTAGTTCAGTAGGGGAAGATGATTACATTGTGGTTTCCATTATCTTAGTGATCTAGAAGAATTTAATTCTAAGTATCTTCAAACTATGCTTGATCTCCAAAGCTAATAAAAAAATATGTGGTTTTATGTTTTAAGTTATAGAGTTTGTTTTCTCCAGATAGTTCTATATAATCCTAATTCTGGAAAATTGTTAAAATTTTGTTTTGGAAAACAAAAAGTTTTATAAATAAATTTTTGGGATATGATGCTTCATTTGATACCCTCTTAGAGTCCCAAAGCACATAAAAGCATCTTAAAGCTCCAAGAAGTCTTACTTTCTTAAATCCATTATTTTTCAATCTTGCTTGACCATAGAATCCAATTTTTGTAGAACACGTCAATTAAAATCTTTATAACCACCGTTTCACTTTGGGAAACACTGTTACTAAATATAGGGCATAGAAAAAGAAAGCAGATCGCATCCTTGCCGATGTCCAATTGCATTAACTCCAATCAGTTTCCAACTGCATTTTTAATTAAAAAGAACCTCTGCTATTTCATTGTATTCTCCATGAACACATTCAGTACTCTCCATTGCAACTTCATCCTGACACCTCTGTGAGACCTAATATGAAACAGCCAGTTAGTCTGTGTCTTTAAAACCTGGGCGATTTAACCTTATTTGAAACCATAAACCTCTTCTCTAAATGGAATGCTTTAAAGAGACTTTGAAGGGTTCTTCCAACATAAATGTTTCTCTATGGCCTTAGTTTATTTGATTACTGAGAGTCAAGAAATATCACTGCTAAAAACAAGCTACAATGGTTCATCATAAGCATTATACCTCTTTCAAATAATCCACAGCCAAAATGAGGCTCCTACTCATTTAACCAGAGGTGATAGAATCAACAACAGAATCACTCTGCTGATCTCAAAACTGCAAAAGAGATTGGCTTCCATTCATTTACTGAGCAAGTATTTATTTTATATGGTGGGCATTATACTAGAATAATACTAAGTTCTGGGCAGTCAAAGAATAATAATACAGTATAAGGAAACTATCTAGGAGGAATTCTACATTGACTGGGGCCCCACCGAAGTGTAACGAGATAATTGTAACATTAAGAGATCAAGAAGGAAACCCGTATGCTATGTCTTCCCTCAAACAGGGAGACTGCCAGAGTATTATAAATGTTTTCAAGGCTGCAAGTGAGACGTGCTTAGAATGATATAATTGAAACCTGGACGCTTGTTTTCAGTTCAAAATACCAACAACAACAAATACCAACAACACAAAATTCTTCTTTCGCCAAGCAGACCCAAAAAGCTGTTTTCAAAGTCAGGACCACGAGAGGAGCGGCTCAGAAGGCTGCTCTCCTGTGGCCTCATTAGCTGACTCTCACAAAGTACGCACTGGAGCAGTGGCCTAGATTCCCACACATTAACTCTGACATTTATAAAGCACTTTCAGTCCTGATAAGATAAAAAAAAACCTCAGCATTCTTTCAAAGCTCATAATAACTCTCAAACATCCCTGGCTTGGGCTGAGAAAACTGAAAGTGATAAAGCACTTATTAGATTAAAAACAAACAAACAAACAAACAAACAAACAAACAAACAGCCTTGGGAGGGATGGGCTTGTCCTCTTCCCTACTGCAGCATGAGGCATTAATTTGGTTTTCAAAATACATTTCCTTCTTAGAAAACACTCATTGCATTACCTCCCAGACTGGACTCGTTTGCAATTGCCATGGTCCTGTGCTGTTGGTAATTTTACCAACAAACTGTAGTTTCCCTGTTAAACTGTGGGTTTCCAACCAAAACCTCCTATGCTTATGCTTCAGTGTCAATGTGAGACAACTTGGCATTGCATGACGATTGGAACTTTGCTCTTGCCAAAGTGGGAATGAGGAAGGCCTGCTGGAACCATGCACCAGGATGATACTTTCTGTGTTGTTTTCAAATGTCAGATAACCATTTTAAAAATTATCATAGTAGCTAACATTTATTGTGTCCTTATTGTGTGTGATACTCTATGCAACTTTAATGCGCTGCTCTTTTAATAGATTCCTAGAACACTGAAGATGAAAGAAAATTTGAGGCAATATGCTTCTTAAACTGATGCATAACTACCTAAGGAAACCATGAGGCCCTGGGAAGGGCCACAACTTTTTGTGACCATGTATTTGGTGGGATGGGATGGAAATACCAACAGCACTCATTAACTGATGAGTCATTTATTCACTCAGCATTAAAGCATCTGCATCTGGCAATAGGGATACTGCAATAAAATTGAGAGGCAGCACTGCCTTCATGAATTTTATGGATTTTTGGTGGGCAAATGACCTGAAAAATGTTTAAAATTATTGCTAATGCAACAGTGTTGTTTTAAAAAGGAAGGATTCAAGGTGTAGAGAGGTAATTTGCCAAAGTGAGAAAACTGAAAGATGTCAGTCAAACTTGGAATTGAGAAGTCTTCAGATTCCTAGCTCTGTGTTCTTTCTACTGTACAGCTGCTACTACTATTATTACTAATGATGGAGTCTGA
>JAQZBX010023880.1:0-30538 GCA_029593785.1 Cabassous unicinctus
TAAAAGATACTTAGATTACATAAATGTTACACAAAAAATATAGGGATTCCCATATGCCCCACTCCCCACACCTCCTATACCCTCCCACAAAAACATCCTTCATTAATGCGGCACATTCATTGCAATTGATAACCGCATCCTGGGGCTTTGCCATTAAGCATGGACCATAGTTCACATTGTAGTCTACACTCTGTCCCACACAGTTCTGCATGTTATGTAATTATATGAAATGGCCTTTGTCTGTCATTGCAGTGTCATTCAGGATGATTCCCAAGTCCCGAGAAAGCTCCCGTATTACAACTTTTTTTCCCTCTCCCTGCCCCCAGACCCTCCAGTGGCCCCTGGCTCCACATCAATGTTGTAATTTCTTCCATTGCTAGAATCACAATATGTCTATAGTAGAATACTAGTAAGTCCACTCTAGTCTATAGTTCTTTCTCCAATCCTGAGGATTTTGGGATGGTGATGTCCACTCCACCTCTAATTGAGAGAGGGCTTATAATCCCATGGGGAGATGGATAGGACTATCTTGCTTGCAGTTGCCTACTCTCTCTGTTTCTTGGGATAGTTGTTGTCCGACATCATCTCCTTGTTAGTTGTCCTGGGTGAGTCCAAGGAGCTGTATGGTAGGTGTTGCAACTCTGCTGAGGTTCCGGGCCCAGCTGGCACATGGACAGCCTAAAGACTCGAGTCTCTTGGACATACACCTACAAACTCTAGCACCAAGTATAGGTTTAAATACAGATTTTAAGATTATTTAGACTTCTCTTGTTCCCCTAACATATGTTTTATCCTAGGTAGTGATATCAGTGCACTTGAAAAGAATGTGTATTCTGCTCATATTGGGCAAAGTGTTCTATATATGGCGGTTAGATCTAGTTGGTTTATAATGTTGTTCAGGTCCTCAATTTCCTTATTGATCTTCTGTTTAGGTTTTCTATCCGGTATTGATAGTGGTGTATTGAAATCTTCAACTATAATGTAGAACTATCTATTTCTCCCTTCAATTCTGTCAATGTTTGTTTCATATAATTTGGCTCTCTGCTGTTACGTTCATATATATTTATATTTCTCAAAACTTCTTGTTGAATTGACCCATTTATCAAGCTATAATATCCTTCTTTGTGACTTGTAATATTTTTTGACTAAAATTTATTTTGTTTGATATTAATATAGTCACCACTGCTCTTTTTTGATTACTGTTTGCAAGAAATATTTTTTTCATACTTTCATTTTCAACCTATTTACATCTATAGATCTTACTTGGGTCTCCTGTAAACAGCATATAGTTGGGTGTATGTTTCTTTATCCGTTTTGTCAATCTCTGCCTTTGGATTGCAGAATTTAATCCTTTAACATTTCAAGAAATCACTGATAAGGCAAGACTTACTTCTACCATTTTACTAGTTTCTTTTAAGTCTTATACAATTTCTGCCTTTCCTTTCTTCCATTATTGCCTTCCATTGATTTAGATGATCTTTTATTATGAGTCATTTTGAATCACTAATCCTTTCTTTTTGTGTAGATTTTTAAAATATACTCTTTATGGTTACCATTGGGATTACATTTAGCATACTTAATCTATTATACTTTAGTTTGTGTTGATTCTGACTTGACTTCAATACACTACACATACAAAGTACCTTTATCCTTCCATTCCTCTCTTTTATGTTGTTTTTGTCACAAATTTTATCTTTATGCATTGTCTGCCCAGTAACAAAAATTTTATGCTTGTTTTTATGCATTTGAATTTTAAGCCTTATAAGAAGTAAAAGACAGCATTAAAAATGAAAAATGAAATAATACATTATATTTGTCCATATTGTTACTTATACCGGAGATCTTTACTTCTTTATCCAGCATCAAAACACTATCTAGTTTCCTTTCCTTTCAGCATAGAGGACTCCCACTAGAATTTCCTGTAAGGCAGGTCTAGTGGTAATGCATTCCCTCAGTTTTTGTTTGTCCAGAAATGTCCTAATTTTCTCTCATTTTTGAAAGATAACTTTATTGAGTCTATTATTCATGGGTAACAGTTTTTACTGTCACACTTTAAATATGACTTCCAACTGCCTTCTGGCCTCCATGGTTTCTATTGAGAAATCAAACGTTAATCTTTTTTTTTTTTTTTTAACTTTTTAAAATTGAAGTTTATCATTTATACATGAACATCCATAAACAATAAGTATATAATATAAATTGTGAACTTACAAAACAAACATGCATCTCATCATACAGGGCTCCCATACATTACCCCATCACCACCACCTTGCATTCATGTGGAACAATTGTTACAAACTATGAAAGAACATCTCCAAAACATTACTACTAACTATAGCCCATATCTTACCTTTGATGTATTTTCCCCCCAACTCACCTGGCTAACGACACCTGTGTTAGTATTATATACTTGTTATAGTTCATGAGAGAATGTTCTCATATTTTTTCTGTTAACCACAGTTCATCTTTTACCTACAGGTTTCATTGTGTTATACAGTCCCATACTTTGTACAATCCATTCAAAGTGTACACTCAGTGGCTCTCATATTCATCACTGAGTTGTGCTGTCATGACCTCAGTCAATTTTAGAATGTTTTCATTACTCCAAAAGGAAAAATTACATATACCCTTATACTTCCCTACAATTGTCCCTTAGAATTGATATATCTTCTTTGCCATTGCTGCAAAAATATTACAATATTACTGTTACCTATAATCCATAAATTACATTAGTTGTAATGTTTCCATGTATTACCATAGACTTAACACTTTGTACAGGAAGAACATTCTTATACTATTTTCCACAATCTTCATCCACCACCAAAATCATTATGTCATACAATCCCTACATTATTCTCTAGATTCCTTTCAATTGAAATATTACATCCACTGACTACCACTTCAGCCACAATCACATTTATAAATCAGCAGTGTTATACTTACCATAACATATTACCATCAACTCTATTCATTTCCATACGTTTACAATAGACCTTAGTAAAAATTCTACATATGTTAAACATCAGCTTCCTTTTTCAACCCACATTTATTCATTTTCCTAGTAACCTATATTCTAGAGTTTACCTCCATGAGTTTACTCATTGTTTTAGTTTTTATTAGTGAGACCTTGCAGTATTTGTCCTTCTATGTCTGACGTTTCATTCATTTTAATGTCCTCAGTGTTCATCCCTGTTGTCAAATGCATCCCAATTTCATTTCTTCTTATAGCTGAGTAGTATTCCATTGTATGTATATACCACATTTTGTTCATCCATTCATCGATTGATGGACACTTGGGTTGTTTCCATATTTTAGCAATTGTGAATGATGCTGCTATGAACATTGGTGTGCAAATGTCAGTTGGTATCCTTGCTTTCAGTTCTTCTGAATATATTCCTAGAGGGGGATTACTGGATCGTATGACAGTTCTATATTTAGTTTGAATTTCTTGAGCTGTCTTCTACAAAGGCTGTACCATTCTACATTTCTACCAACAGTGATGGAGTGTTCCTATTTCACCACATCTTCTCCAGCACTTGTAGTTTTATTATTATTATTTTTTTCATGATGGACATTTTATAAGGTGTGAATTGGTATTTTTCCCTAATAGCTAATGATGTTGATCATTTTTTCATGTGCTTTCTGGTATTTCCTCTTTGGAGAAATGTCTGTTTAAGTCTTTGACTCATTTTTAAAATTAGGTTGCTTGTCTTTTTATCAGGTTTTATGATCTCTTTATATAACATGGATATCAAACCCTTATTGAATATGTGGTTTCCAAATATTTTCTCCCATTGAGTAGGCTGCCTTTTAAATTTCTTGACAAAGTCCTTTGAAACAAAAAGTGTTTAAGTTTGAGGAGGTCCCATTTATCTATTTTCTCTTTCGTTGTTTGTGCTTTGGGTGTAAGGTTTAAGAAACCACTGCCTGCCACAAGATCCTGAAAATGTTTCCCTGCATTTTCTTCTAAGAGTTTTATGGCTGTAGCTTTTATGTTTAAGTCTTTGATCCATTTTGAGTTAAGTTTTGTATAAGGTGTGAGACGGGGGTCCTCCTTCTTTCTTTTAGATCTGGATATCTAGTTCTCCCAGCACCATTTGTTGAATAGACTGTTCTGACCTAGTTGGGTGGGCTTGACAGCCTTGTCAAAAATAACTTTGCCATAAATTTGAGGATTTATTTCTGAACATTCAATTCTATTCCATTGGTCACCATGTCTATCTTTATGCCAGTACCATGCTGTTTTTAACCACTGTAGCTAAGTTATATGCTTTAAAGTCAGGAGGTGAGAGTCCTCCAACTTTGTTCTTCTTTTTAAAGATATTTTTGGCTTTGGGACCTATTACCCTTCCAAATAAATTTTGTAATTGGTCTTTCCAATTCTGTAAAAATGGTTGTTGGAAATTTTATTGGGATTGCATTGAATTTGTAGATAAATTTGTGTAGAATTGACATCTTAATGATTCCCTTTCTCCACCTGTTGTCTATTTTCAGCTTCATTCCATTATGATCAGGGATGGTTCTTTGTGTAATTTCATTCTTTTAAAACTTATTGATACTTGTGTTGTAACGCAACATTTGGTCTCTACTGGAAAAAGATCCATGAACACTTGAGAGGACTGCATGCCCTGCTGTTTTGGGGTGCAGTATTCTATTTATGTCTGTGAGGTCTAGTTCATTTATCATAGTATTTGAGTTCTCTGTTTCCTTATTGATCCCTTGTCTAGTTGTTCTAGCCAATGATGAGAGTGTTGTATTGAAGTCTCCAATTATTGCAGAGATGCCTATTTCTCTCCTCAGTTTTACAAGTGTGTGCCTCGTGTTTTGGGGCCCCCTTGTTAGGTGCCTTAATACTTGTTATTTCTTCTTGGTGAATTGCTCCTTTTATTAATATATAATTTCCTTCTTCATCTCTTATAGCAGTTTTGTATTTAAAGTCTATTTTGTCCAATATTGGTATTGCTACTTCAGCTCTTTTTTGATTACTGTTTGCATGAAATATCTTTTTCCAAACTTTTACTTTCAGTCTATTTGTGAACTTGCATGTAAGGTGCGTCTCTTGTGGACATATAGATGGCTGATATACATTTTTTAAATCCATTCTGCCAGTCTTTGTCTTTTGTTTGGGGAGTTCAATCCATTAACATTTAGCGTTATTACTGTAAAGGCATTACTTACATCATCCATTATATCTTTTGACTTTCTATTGGCCTGTCTTACTATTATCTGTCTTTTTACCCTTTCTGTTACCCTTACTAATAATATTTGTTTGTACACTCTTCTCCAGGCCTCTCTCTCCTGTTGTTTTCTCTCTCTCCTCTCTTCCCCTTTAGTATCTCTTATAAATCTGGTCTCATCATATCATATCCTTTTAGTTTTTGTTTATCTGTGAAGACTTTAAACCTCACCCTCAGTATTGAAAGACAGTTTGCCAGATAAAGAATTCTTGGCTGGCATTTTTTCTCCTTCAGAACCTTTAATATATCATTCCATTGCCTTCTTGCCTCTATGGTTTCTGATGAGAAATTGGTACTTAGTCTTGTTGTGTGCCCCTTGTATGTGATGAATTATTTTTCTCTTGCTGCTTTTGGAATTCTCTGTTTCTGGCATCTGACATTCTGAATAGTAGGTGTCTCAGAGTAGGTCTATTTGGATTTATTCTGTTTGGGGTGCATTGTCCTTGGATATTAATATTTATATTTTTTATAAGGGTTTGGAAATTTTCAGTCATCATTTCCTCAGATATTTTTTTCTGCCCCTTTTCCATTCTCTTCTCCTTCTGGGACACCTATAACATGATGATTGTGCATTTCATGTTGTCTTTCAATTCCCTGAGACTCTGTTCCATTTCTTCCATTCTTTTCTCTTTCTGTTCTCCTGTCTTTTCAAATTCAGATGCTCAGTTCTCCAGCTCAATTTATTTTGTCCTCAGCCAATTGAAATCTGCAATTGTATGCCTCCAATGGATTTTTAATCTCCTCCATTGTGTTTTTTATTCCCATAAGATCTGTTAATTTTCTTTGCAAGCTTTCAAATTCTTCTTTGTTTTCAACCAGTGTCCTCTTAATATCTTTAATCTCTTTAGCCATCTCATTGAATTTCTTAAGGAGATTTGTTTGGATATATGTGACTAGTTGTCTCAAATCCTGTGTTTCATCTGAAGTTTTAATTTGTTCTTTTGGCTGGGCCATATCTTCCTGTTTTTCAGTATGGCTTGTAATTTTTTGCTGGTGTCTTATCATCTGATTTTTTAAATGAGTTTATTCTGTGTTCAGTTTTTCTCTTTAGCCTATGGTTTTCTTAATGGTTGGCTTTTTGCTAAAATTTCCTCTGTTCCTCTGTGAATGTTAGTCTGTTCTGTTTGTTTTTTAATTGCCTCTATATATATTTTTTCTTTTCTTTTTTTTTGTTGTTAATTTTGCCTCTATATAATTTTAATACTCCTTTTGTCTTCTCTTGTTGCTATTTCCTGGAGGGATACTTTTGGTAGAAGTGTCCCCCTGGAGACAACCTTTCCAGCTCTGGTTTCCCAGTCAAAACAGGCTCAGGGAACCTCTGAATGGAGTGTGGATCCATTCCAATGTGCTCTGGAAAAGAGACCCTAAAGGCCTCCAAACTTCTCTTTGATGTCTCCCCCAATCTAGGCTTTCCTAAAGTACCTAGCAAGTAGCACTTTTTATCAGTTGTTCCCTGCTCTTCTAAGGTTACTTTGTGCCTTTTAATTCCCAGCTGACCTAGCTCCTGGTGGGGCCATAATTGATGTTGAAGTTGCCAGCCTACCCTGATGAAACTGTTGCACAGATCCCAGCCCCTGAAATCTGAGATCTCTGATCAACTGCCACCCCCTGTGCTGCTTCCTCTCCCTAGGTGAGCGAGGTGACTCTGCCTGCACTGTCTGGAGGGAGAGTAATCAGATGGCTCTTGGTTCCTTTTCTTCCTGGGGCATCTTGGGATGAGCGTACAGCAGCTTTTCAAGGTGGGCGGGGTGAATCTGCCTGCACAGCCAACAAAGAGAGTGCGTGCTTCCCTTCCTTCCAGGGGCCACTGGAGCTATGTGTGCAGCGGCAGTTTTAAAGTGGACAGGGTGAATCTGCTTGCTCTGCACTTCCTCTGTCCAGGGGCGCGTTGGGGCAAAGTGTGCAGCAGCTTTTCAAGGTGGGCGGGGTGAATCGGCCTATAGCAAGCACATGCTTCCTTTCAGTCCAGGGACACATGGGGCACCGTGTGCAGGGTAAGCTGGTAAGTCTGCCAGCATTGCTAGGGAGGGAGTACGTGCTTTGTGCTTCCGCTCCTTCCATGGGGGCGTTAGGGCCCAGAGTGAATCTGCCTGCTCTACTCGAAGAAAAGTGTTCAAACTGCACCCAATTTCCACTCCTGCTGGGTGTGGGGGCCTAAACAGTGGCTTTCCAAACTGGGTGTGCTAGATCTGATTCCTACAGCCCTGGGGGACTAGTGTGTTTTTCAGTCACCCCTACTTCCACTCTTTTTGGGGGTAGAGACAGCACAAACACTTTGGTTGTTGGCTTGGGCACGTTTAAATCTCAGCTGTGCTCAAGATTGGAATCCAGGTAGCCAAATTTGCCAATCAACAGCAGTAGTTGATGCCAGGCCACTTCCCCTCTCCTGCTTTTGGAAAAGATAGCTTCTACTCCATACATTGGAGTGAGTCCAGAGGCATCACCAGTGGGGGTTGGGCAACCATCTCTGCAACCTGGAGGAATCTGTTCACAAATCTTCAGTGCAGATGGTCAGTCTCCTCTTCGTATTCTTCCCTGTATGGTGCACTGTGTTCTTCTGGTCTCCGGAGTCCCTCAAACAGTTGATTCGGACATAATAATAATCCTGACTGATTGTTAGTTGCCCTGTGGAGTGAGCTGATTGTTAGAGCTTCCTACTCTGTTACTATCTTGTTCTCCATGTTAATCTTATACTTTTTTTTCTTTCAGATTCTGTTGTTGTGCTTGGCATTTGACAGTTTGATTATAATATGTCTCATTGTAGATCTGTTTGGGTTCATCCTGCTTGTTGTTTGTTGAGCCTCTTGGATGTGTATGTTCATATCTTTCATCGGACTTGGGAAGTTTTCAGCCATTATTTCTTCAAATATTTTTTCTGGCACTTTATCTCTCTTTTCTCTTTCTGGGACTCCTGTGATGTGTATATGGTTTCCTCAGGTTCTGTTCATTTTTTCCCTTTTTTTCTTACTGTTCCTCAACTTGAACAGTTTCAATTATTTTTCAAGTTCTCATATCTTTTCTTCTGTCTCCTCCAATCTGCTCTTGAACTCCTCTATTGAAATTTTCATTTCATTCATTGTAATTTTGAGTACCAAAATTTCCATTTGTTTCTTCTTTATAATTTTTTTTATCTCATTATTGATAGTCTCATTTTTTTTTTTTAATATATTGTATTCCTGATATCTTTTAATTCATTTTTGGTTTTCCTTTAGTTCATTCATCCTATTTTATGAGAGTTGGTCTAAGATTTTTGATTAGTAATTCCAGAGACTATGCTTGCTCTAGAATATTTTTCACCAAATTCTTTTTGTCCTGAGACTGAGTCATACATTCCTGTGTTTGTATAGGTTTTGTAATTCTTTTGCTGAGAACTGGACATTCTGAATTTTGTTTGCGGTCACTCTGGGAATCTAGTTCTCTAATGCTTCAGTTTGTCATACTAAGGAGAAAAAGAAAAAAAAGAGAAAGGAAAGGGAAAAAAAAAAAGGAAGGAAAGAGAAGGAAAAAATATATATATAAACAAAAAAGGAAAAAACAAAGAAGGAAAAAAATAATGATGTGCGCTACCTCTCCAAGTTTCTTGTTATGTGCCATTGGGAAGCCAAAAGCTGCTGCTTTCAAGGCCAAAGGCTAGGCCAGCATCCCTGCTCCTCCTTTAGGGATCTACCAGACCCTAAAATATAAAACAGAAAAAAAGAAACCAACCAACCATCTATGTCCCTATAGATGCTGGTGTAAGGCTAGAAGTTGGGGTTTCTGAGAGAAACTGAGACCAGCATCTGTGCTGGGCACTCAGAGATCTGGCAGACTAAACAATTAAGAAAAACAAAGAAGAAACCTAACCAGTGATAAAGTAACTGGGTCTTTAAGTCCTGGTCGATGCTGGTGTGAGGTCAGAAGCCACTGCAGAGAAGGTTGAAACTAAGGGCAGAGTCTGTGCTGTGACTTCAGGGATCTGCCAGACCAGGAAATGCCAACATACAGAGGGAAGAAGAAAAAAAAAAGAGCTGAAGAAGGTAGACTAGCTCTTTATGTCCAGGTGGATGTTGGTGGGAGGCTGGAAGCACTGCTGCTCAGAGGGTCGAAACCAAGGCCAGCTTCCACACTGGTCTTTCGGGGACCTCCCAGACCAACCTCAGCCCTCAACCTGAACTTTTAGAGGAGTAGGTTTCTTCCGCCAGCCCTGACCCCAGCTGGCTGCTCCTGGAATCTGGGCTGTGTTTCTGCAGCTTCAGCCATTTCTGCAACTGCTGCCATAGGACTGAGCAGTGGGGACTGGCCAACGGTTTCTGCCTTAACTTAGAAAAGCTGAACACTTGACAGCTTCTCACTGCTTCTGGCGCTCCAGAAGTTGTTCTAAATGTCCATTCCGGTTCTAGGGCTACCACCTAGTTAATTCCAGTCTTTTTTCCCCAAGCTCTTTTATATCCTAGTGGAGGGAGCGATTTGTAAAACTTTCTACTCCACCATTTTGTGTCTGCACTCTACAATATTTTATCTTAATGCCTTATACAGATCCATGTCTATTCATTAGTTTAGGAATAAGAAATGTATCATATATAACTGTAACTGTTGGCCAATTTGATGTAATTATGAATCCCAAAAATATAATTGGATCATGCTTGTAAACTGATCTGTTAATCTGGGCATGATTAGGTTATGATTAGGGTGTTGAGCCCCACCCCTTGGTGGGTGGGGAATCAAATATAAAAGGCATGACAAGAACAGTTTTGAGAAGCAGTTTTTGAGAAGCAGCTTTAATGCTGGAAAGAAGGCCCCAGGAGAAGAGAAGTGAACTGTTCGCCTGATCGCCTACAGCTGACCTTGTGGAGGAAACAGGAGCTAAGCCTGGAGAGAAACGCAGCCCCGGGAAGAGAGGAACCCAAGAAGCCTGAACCCTGGGCAAATGTCGGCAGCTGTCTTTCTCCAACACGTGAACTTTGGTGAGGGAAGAAACTTATGCTTTATGGCCTGGTAGCTGTGGACTTCTACCCCAAATAAATACCCTTTATAAAGACCAACCCATTTTTGGTATTTCACATTAGCACCCCTTTGGCTGACTAAGACAATAACATTTCAACTATTATATTTAGATAACTATCACAGATTTGCTAGTTGCATTTGTAATTAAGTATTTTACCAAAAATATTTTTCTTACATCTTTTAGTTTCTGCCAGGGTCTGAAGAGCAGGACAACACTTGCAGTAAAGAAACGCAACATTATAATAGAATAAGAGATTCATTATGGGTTCTGCTCAAAGAATATTTTTTCCAAAATAGAGCTGAGTAGAAAACTGGAAAGGGCTAAGAAAAGTGGGCATTTTTGCCCTTACAGAAGCTAACTGAATATAACTTTTGCCATACTGAATTTTTGTTTACTCACTTTCATTTTCTCGTTTGTCTTTGTCAAAAGTGTTTGTTCCTGGTGCTTCATTTTTAACATCTTCATGGTCTTCTCAGCATTGAAGCTTTGCCTGATTTGAGACAAGTTTTTCTACCCATTAAATGGGCTTATTTTTTTCATTTCTTGTGAGGCTTTCTAATTTCCTTTGCATGTTACATAAGATAGAAGACTCTCATGTAGTGGAGAAGCTAGATTCAGATAATATCATATAAAGGCATTGGCACTCTTACATTTTTCCCTTAGAAGTGACTTTCTTAAACCAGGTCTAATGAAAGATGAAACTGTAATATTACAAACCTTCTTTTCATATCAAAGTATTTAGAATTTTGTGGCCTCATTTTATAGAAACTGTATACAACTCTGAAATAATGATCAGAAAGGTTTTTTTAATATATCCTAATTTTGTGTTTTTTCCCTACATTATTTATGACATTTTTGTTCACATAACTAGAGAGATCAGCAAGAGGAAAGATCCAGGCCTATTTCAACACAAATTAAACCATATGAAGAAGAAGATGATTATGGTTTAAGGTAAGAGACTTAATTCTCAAATACCAATGGTGTTTTTTAATGGCATGTATGGATTTTTATTATACAGTCTTTTTGCATATAAATATTGGAAATCTATAATTTGAAGAAGAATGTAACATTTAAAATAATAATAATTGGGGGCTTCAAAAGGTAGACACAACCCAAATGTCCATTGACAGGTGAATGGAAAAATAAAATGTGGTATATTCATACAACGGAACACTATGAGCCATAAAAAGGAGTGACGTTCTGATACATGCCACAACATGAATGAACCTTAAGAACATTATGCTGAGTGAAATAAGCCAGATACAAAGGGACAAATATTGTATGATTCCACTTATATCAAATATCTAGAGACAGTAGATTAGAGATTACTAGGGGTTGGGGGGAGGGAGAAGGAGGAGTTATTGCTTAAAGGGTAAAAGAGTTCCTGTTTTCTGTGACGAAAACGTTTTGCACAACATTGTAGAAGTAATTAACGCCACTGAATTGTACACTTAAAAATGGTTAAAATGGAAAATTTCCTCTTTTAACCACATTCTAAATAACTAATAAGGGAATTGATTAGTGCTTGTCTGGGGCTCAGGGTAAGAGAGAGGATACTAACTACAAAGAGGTACAAGGGAGTTTTTTGGGATGATGGAAATATTCTATGTATAGATTCTTGTGGTGGTTACATGACCAGATAAGTTTGTCAAAATTTATAGAATTGTACACCTAAAAAGGATGTTTTTTCTATCTGTAAATTATACCTCAGTAAACCTGGAAAAAACAATTTTTGAACACTATTAGTGTCAGGTACTAGCCACTGGTGGTACAATGGTGAGTAATCAAACCTGGTCCTGTTCCCAAGGAGTTAATGCCTCATGCGTTGCTTTTGAATTTTTTTTGGTACATCCATAAAATATATACATTACATCATTCAGAACACACATATGTGTGTATATAACATGAAATTACTTATTTTTATGTGTAATGTACTAGTCTCTGATCTTTTATGAAAAAATGTTTGACATTTATCAAAATTGTAAAATTTGGATTACAGATAAGATTAGGTTTGGTTTTATCCAGTGAACTAAAGCATCAAAGTGATGATGATAACAGCTAATCTCTAGTTGGTGCTGAAGTAAGTGAGAGACTGATTTTACAAATTAAATTTTCCTTAAGTGTAAAGTGGTGATGATGCCTCTGTTTACCTAGATCAAGTGGCTTAAAAATGTTCCCATTTGAACAGATGGCTTCTATCCTGTGAAACATGGCATTTGACTATTAGTTGGGAATTGTTGAAGATGGGAGGTCATTCTATAAAGAGATCCTCAATTTCAACTTAAACAATGATAATCCACCTTAATTATTATAGCCAGGCAGTTTCCTACTAGTTGAGTATATATATATATATCCTCCAGGCTGCTGGAAGCAAAGTTTCCCACACAAATCATTTGAATTACACATGAACCTTTCATGGAGAAGTTTAACAAAAGTAATCAGAATACTGTATTCTAGTTCAGTTTTCCTTTTACCATAGCAAAGTAATATCACTCTGCTAAACCTGGGGGAGATACTTAACTGTTAAATATCTTTTGGCTGATATGTATGTGTATGTGTAGAAGGGCGATGGAAGATATAGCAAATGTACTAAGGAAATGGTAAACATTAATTTGAGATAAAGGTGATTAAAAAGAACACTTAAAATTTATATAATATTTGGAAACATTTTCCTGTCATGTACAAGAATGATTCTTTAGTCTCTGTATTTTTTAAATTAATTTGAAAACACTTTTTTTTTTTGCTTCCCAGAGCTATTTCTAGTCTTCTTCAGAGGTTATATTCAATATTATCTAAGCGTAACTTTGTGTTTAATATTGAAGAAACCTATGCAAAACTAATTAAATAGGTGGCAGCTGGTGGAAAGTAACTTGATTATTTTGTCCTTTACTGTAGTTAGGTGTTCTCTGGGGATATGATGGTTTTTTTTTCTTTCCATGGCAACAATAGATACTAACTTGGGTAGGTTTTCAGAACTATTAATACATGTGTTCAGGATGCTCTAGACAATTGATCAGGGTTAGGCAAACTTTTTTGGTAAAAGGCCAGTTAGTAAATGTTTTTGGATTTATAGGCTATGTGGTCTTTGCCACAATTACTCAACTCTGTTGTAGTGTGAAAACAGTCATAGACAACAAAGGAATGGGTGTGGATGGATTCAACCTGGGAATCATAGTTTGCAGATCCCTAAAACACTCCTTGTTTTAAACTCCAAATATATTTTGAAAACTTTGTGCATAAAAATGAGTTGTAATTTTATATTTATTCATTCATTCAACAGATAATTTATTTAGGGCCAATTGAAGAGCTTATGTGACAGGTACTATGCCAAGAACTAGGCATAGAGCAGTGAACAAGGCAGATATGATTCCTGCCCTCATGAGGTTCACAGCGTAATGGGGGAAAACAGACATTGACTAAGTAACAGTGAATTAGGAGAGTGATAACTGTGAATGGGCTCACAATAAAAAGCCTTGTGTGAATCATTTTAATAAAGTAAAAAAGCCTTGTAAGCAGATAGCTTTGGAGTTTGGTACCTTGCCAGTGGGCCCTACTTTGGAGTTTGTGCTCCCAAGTGTGACAGAGTTGGACTCAGATGTGACTTCTCTACACATGCTTCTTCTGTCCCTTTTGTTTGAACCTATAGCTGGTGCTGGAGTTTGTAGGTGTATGTCCAAGAGACTTGAATCTCTGGGCTGCCCATATGCTGGCTGGGCCCTGAGCTTCAGCAGAGTTGCAACACTTACTCTTCAGTTCATTGGACTCACCCAGGACAACTAATGAGGAGGTGAGGATGGACAACCACCACACCAGGGAACTGAGTCTACAACTGCAAACAAGAGAGACCCATCCATCAGCCATATGGGATCGAAGCCCCCTCTCAGTTAGAGGTGGAATGGGCATCACCATCCCAGAATCCTCAGGATTGGGGAATCAAATATGGACTAGAGTGGACTTCCTGGTATTCTACTATAGACTTACTGTGATTCTAGCAGTGGAAGAAATTATATCATGGATGTGGAGACAGTGGCCACCTGGGGTGCTGAAGTCAGGGAGAGGGCAAAAGAGTGTAATATGGGGGCATTTTCAGGACTTGGAATTGTCCTGAATGACATTGCAACGACAGATACAGCCATTATGTATCTTGCTATAACCTACAGACTTGAGTGGGGGAGAGTGTAAACTATAATGTGAATTATAATCCATGCTTAGTGGCAATGCTCCAAAATATGTTCATCAGTTGAAATGAATGTACCACACTAATGAAAGAAGTTGTTAATGTGGGGAAAAGTGGGAGGTTGTGGGGAGGGGGGCATATGGGAATCCCTTATATTTTTTTATGTAGCATTTTATGTAATATAAGTATCTTTTAAAAATAAATAAAAAACATATTTTAAAAAACCTTGTATGCAGCCAGTAATCATTCATTATGATTTCCATTTATTAAAATTTGGGCTACATTTTCCTATCCAAATATTGGTACTACAGTATATCTTCTCAAAGATGAACTAAAGTACTTTTCTTGTTTGTGACACTCATTCAAAACATTTAATATGTGGATAACTAGAATTATAGCAAACTCTATTGATGGTTTTATATTTTCTCTTTCAAATATAATGGTTGTTGAATTTTAGTGTGTCTCAGCTTAGTATCATTGATTATTAATGTATAGTATTTATTTTTTGTTTTGAAGAGGTCTGTTATCATCTGAAGGGCAAGTCCAACTACATTCAGAAGCTAAGGTATGAAATCAAAGTTTCCGTGGATACAGATACATTCTATAAAATGTTAGGTTGTTCTTTATACTTTTCTTAGACAAAACGGAGAAGCGATGTGAGTCTGTAGAAATAAATATAAGCCTAGCCTTGATACTCAGAAGAGATGCCTTCATGAAATGTTATTCATAAAATAAATTGAACCCTTTTTTGTCTCAAAATTTCACTTAATTTCCAACCATTAGAAAAAAATTCTAACTGGAGTTAATTTGTAGCCTGAGGTCTTTTAGGTTTCTTTCTGAAGCCTAAATCTAGTAGATAGAAGATCTGAAAAAGAAAGGTACTCATATACAAAGAAGGTGGTTCAAAAAGGTCATTCATCCATGTAAATAATTACCTCTACGGTCACTATTTGAGGTCCTAGGCAAACTGGGATCTACAAATTTCCCATCCATGGGTATCTAGGCCAAGGGAACAGTATATGTGAAAGCCAGGGAAGGCATATCTGGCAAAAAATCAGTTAGTGAGAACAACTACATTTTGAGTCAGAACATCTGGGTATAATGTTCTACAACTAGCTGTGTATCCTTGAATATTTAGGACTCATTTTCTTTATTCTTAAATCTCCTGGTCCTGGAAATCTCTAGGTCTTTTCCAGCTGTAAAATTCTGGGATTTTGTAATATACAGTTTGATTAATTCCATGAAAATAGCAATTCCATGTATTACAAAATTGCTTTCCTTGGCAAATAATTAGAATCTAATTAACCAATGGTTGAAATTATTTTCATGTAGCCAAAGACCAAAAACGGTTCAGTAAACAAGGTTCAAAACAAACTACACTCTGCAAATAAAGGAAGGAAAACAAATTCAAGGTATAGTAGTTTTAAAATTAGTCCTTCATTTTTTTAGTTTTATAATTTGTAGTAACATCATACTTAGTAATTAAGCTTTTTCTGCTTCTCTTGATCTTTTTATACTCAAAATATTTAAAATTATACTGTATATATCTTATCCACATTCAGTAACTTGAAACATTTTCTCCTGAGAAATGCCTTGCTGCAGTTAAACATTTTGTAATGTTCTCTTAAGCAAAATCCCCACATTTCAAATTGTTTAAGTTCTAATTTGAGTGAGATATTTTCTTAGAACTGGGACTAGAATCTAGATTTCTTGTCTTTCTGTTCAGTCCTCTCAAAGTAGACTAAGTAGACTTCTGTTTTTTGGGTATTAAACAGAGTAGCATACATTATTGCATATATTAATATATAGAATGACTGGGCATGCTCTAAATAAGACTATGATTGTAATTTGCAGTCTGTTTTTGATAAGTGAGAATTCAAGACTGTCCTTAGGATAGTAAGCATAAAAAGGGACCAAAAGTCTCTCTGGGATAGGAGGCTTTCTAGAAGAGGAGGGTCACACCTGCAGCAGGTTGTACCAACTAGCTTCTTATTCTCAGTAAGTTATTAAATTTATGTCTATTGATTCCCTAAGCTGATATTTACATTATAATTCTGGAAAACATTTTGCTGATATTTGTGTCTTTTCATTGGCTAAATAATTTTTTGTTTGTTTTGGAATAAAAGAGAGAAAAATTAGAATGAAAGGATTAGTAAAAGAAAAGGGAAAAGAATCTAAAATAGATTGATAGATGAAAAGAGAACATACACTGCTTAGTTGTTTCATAACTACAAAGCGTTATCTTATTTTCAGACTTCAAATTTATTTTTTAAAGAAACAGTTTTTCCAAATGGAATTCTGAAGACTATGCTTATGTGTTAAAGGTAAATTAGGCCCAGTCCATTCCTTAGTGCCTTTGGAAGCAACTTTTATTTCACATTTCTCCCCCTATTCCATTAAAAATACCAAATACAACTTTTTGGTCAACTTTGATCCAGGTTAGAGTGTGTTTCTTTAGGTGGGAAATAATGTTGAGTTTCATTGAGCTAACAACTACTCACTCTGTAGTTCTTTCTCAATAGGTATCTGTAGAATTACTGCTACAGCTGTATCAATTTATACGGTTTTTCTCCAGGGGTGTGCAAAATTAAAAGCCACAGACTGGATTTGACCTAGAAGGTGAAGCTCAGAACTCTTGGTTTTAATGTTCACATGTTTGGAAATGTGGTCTAGATTGACTGGCCTCATAAAGCCTTCTCCAGCTCCAGGATTATGTGATTCACAAAGACTGAAAATCTGTTTGTAGTATTGTTCTTGTAATTTAGTCCTTGAAAATATCAACTGTATATTTTATCATAAATTAAAAATTTATCATAATTTTGATCTGCTTTATTTGGGTAAAAGCCATATCACCTTTCTATATTACATGTTTTTCAGTGTGAAATTGAAATATTCAAATGTACAAACTGCCAATGATGTTGCCATTCCGGACGATTTCTCAGACTTTTCTCTTGCAAAAACAATTAGCAAAATTGAAGGGCAACTGGAGGAGGAAGGCGTACCTGATTATATAGATGATGATATTTTCTCCGATGTTAGTAAAGACATTGGAACAGGTAGGTTTTCTTTTGTTTGTTATCTTTAATATCACAATTACTTAGAAAAAGAGATCTTTGAAAAAACTATTTTTCTTGCATTTAAAATATGTCTTAGATTTGTTTCAAAATCCAGTGGGATATGGAGGTAGGAGAAATGAGTGGGATTGTAGATTAACTAAAATTGCCCATGAGTTAATAATTGTTGAAGATAGGTGATAATTAAAGGGTTCATTGAAGAAGTCTCTTTTGTATTTATATTTGATATTTTACATAATAAAATGTAAAAATATAAAAGATTATCTTGTATTAGTTTCATTGAACACTTTGCAACTAAAATTAAAGTCCCATAGTTTATCATTAAAACATTAAGATCATATAAAGAAGACATATTTCCCTGAATTCCTTTCATTTAATGTTATTATATGTTTTTTATTCCATGTTAAATCAACTTGTGCAAAAGGTTATGTGAAAATTTTTATTTTTATTTATTTATTTTTTTTATATTACTGGGTCTGGGGACTGAATCTCAGACTTCTTATGTGGAAAGCCAGTGCTTAACCACTGAGCCACATCAGCTCCCCTGAGTTGGCTTTTTGTTTGTTTGCTTGTTGTTTTTTGTTTTTGTTTTTTTAAGGAGGCACCAGGACCGAACCCAGGGCCTCCCATGTGGGAAGCAGGTGCCCAACTGCTTAAGCCACATCTGCTCCCCATATGTGAATTATTGATGTAGCACTAGGTAAAATAATAAAATTAGTTTTCTAATGAATATAATTTTCCTTTATAAACTGGTTGTCTGCATACCACTAAAATTGTTTAGATTATCTAAGAACATTATTAATTACCAGAAATGCCTCTAAAAATATTTTACTTTATGAGGGGCCACCTATGCTATGTAAACAAAAGGTATGAAAACTGAGTATATATGAACATAGTTTAGTGCTGTACTAGAACACAATTGTGACTTTAGGCAAACTCCTTAGCCTCTCTGTAATAATTTCCTCATTTGAAAATTTAGCAGCTTGTATTAGATAATTATAAAGTTTACTCCTGAAATTCTCTGATTCTGTGAAAAATTATAATAATTTGTATGTGTAATGATTATTGTGCTGCAAGCTAGTCATAAATGAGCAGCAATTCATTTATTTATTTATTACATTTACTCACCTAAACAAGCTTTCTGGGGCTAGTTGTGGGGAGAGAAGCTACGTGAAGCAAGAAGTTGCTTTTAGGTCCATCTTAATATGCCTTCAGGGACCTACCTGATGGTCTGACTTCATCTGTTCCTCAGCAGAGTCACCTGTGGCCCTGTTAAAAATGTTCCTGCTCCTAGATATAGGGAATCAGGACAAAGAGACTCTACCTTGAGTTGCTAGTTTTTTCTTATTGCTGAATCACTTCTCTGCCACTTTGCCCCAACTATCTTCCCTTCTCAGTATCTTTGGCCTAGTTGTCTCCCCACAACACTTACTCTAGAGGATTGGTTAGATTACATGTGGGAGGAAAAGATCACGTAGTTTGGGAGCACAAACTTGCTTTGTGAGATTAAAGCCTGGGTGGGTGGGCAGGTTTTTGCTGTGGGCCTCCTGAGACAAGAGCACTTAAGCCCCTGAAGTTTGTTTTGAGGTTAGAGCTGGGAGGTAAAAAGAGGTGGGAAAGGGACAAAATCATCTTTTCCCATTCTTTTTTCCTCCTCTCCCCCTAGAGGCTAACTACTGCAATCTTTACACTTTTGAATATATCATTTCTCCTCTGTCCTTGCTCACTTGGAGTTACGAGGAATGCTGAAAGAAGAGTAGAGGCCAGAGAAATCTAGGTTGGGTTAGAACCAACCATCATTAATCAGCTCCATAGTAACACTGGGGGTACCTCATAAGAAAAGATTTGGAACAGAAAGTATGTATGGAGATGTTTTGTGCTCTCTACATTGTATGTGTATGAATTAGTTGACTATTTCCTAATGACTTATCAGAGGTAATTTGGAGCATTTCCTCAAGATAAGCTCCATGAGAACAAGGTTTGTCTTATAATAGCCCTTCCATGTCTTGAACAGAGTAGGAACTCAATGCATATTTTTTTAATGAATGAATGAATGATGAGTGAGTTCTAACTTCAGTTTTCACTTTTACTTTTAAGACTTATATGTCATAAACCTCAAAGATTTACTGTGATATTAGTGAATAAAGAGGCTTTACTAGCAATGAAATATCAAAGGTAGATCTTAATGATGGTTTACAGGAGAAAAGCTTCAGTAGTAAGGTATTAGTGTCTTTAGTGCAGTTCTCTGATTCTAAGACAAATACAGTGCATTTTAACTTCCGAAATTGGGATGCGTGTTACAATTAATGGCATTTTATACTCTCATTGGCTGGGATTGAAATTGAGTTTTGACAGAAAGGATTTGTGTTTGTTTCTGCCAAACTTGGGGACTTTACTAATGTGAGACCACTTCAAATTCTCCGTTTGAGGTATTTTGGGCCACCGTGGTAAGTATGAATTCAGTCTTCAAACTTAGGTGAGTACTGGCTTGTGGTTCAGATTCTCAGGAATGTCACCCCCCACCCTGCCCCCCACCTTGACTCAGTTCCAGTGTTGCGATGTGAACATTTCTTTGCTGTTCCATTCTGTTCCGTGGATTTATATCTCATTTATCTTTACACTAGGGGTATGGCTTTTTGTGTCCTGGCCTTATGCAGGATCTCTGTTAGACTCCCCATCTTAAGCAATTTTTTTCCTTATAAAATAATGGTTGGTTTTCTTTTTGAAGCTGTCTTAGATTCAGTGAAAAACAATAAATATAATTATTTAAATCCACAGAAGCTCAGATCAGATTTTTAAAGGCCAAACTCCATGTTATGCAGGAGGAATTGGATAGTGTTGTGTGTGAATGCAATAAAAAGGTAAGCTTTTTAAAACCTTTTAAAAGAAATGCTCTGCTATTCAAAAACATTTTAGGAGCAATTTCATTTACACAAATTTAAAATAAGCTTTATTGAGATATAATTCACAGTTAAGTTTTGAATTCAAAACTTGTTTATAAATACTGAACTTTATTCTCTTCTGAGGTATTGAATTTTCACAAAGCTAAAGAATTTTAAATACTTGTTAGCAATTAGAGTATCTGTTAGACTTACAAATATAAGCTGTTAAAGTCAAATAAAACTCATGACTTCCAATTTAAAGATGAAAATGAAATGTAGTTTTTCTTCATGAAATAGGTATAAATTTCTCATCAAAGCCCATATGAATCTTTTAGTTTTTTTGCTTTATGTTTTGATACCAAATCATCTGTATTTTTCATGTAAACTAATTTTATAACTATAGGAGGATGAAATTCAGGATTTAAAGTTCCAGGTAAAAAATTTTGAAGAAGATTGTGTGAGACAGCAGCGAACTATTAATATGCAACAGTCTCAAATAGAAAAATATAAAACTCTTTCTGAAGAAGCAAACAAAAAATGTGATGGATTACAGCAACAGCTGTCTTCAGTAGAAAGGGTAATAATTTTGCTGTTTTTCTTAACTAAATGCCAAAGCTACACTAAAACTATTAAAATCATACATTTGTACAGCACTACTTTTGGTTGTTCATTTATTTGTTATTATTTACTGAAAACTCTTTCCCCTTAGAGTTTTTAGCAGCTTTATTGAGATGTAAATTCACGTATCATACAGTTCACCCTTTTAAAGTGTACAATTAATTAGCTTTTAGTATGTTCACAGAGTTGTGAAACCAGCATCACAATTAATTTTAGAACATTTCATCACCCCCAAAAGACACTCCTACCCTTTAGCCATTACCTCCCCACACCCCCTAGTCTAACCTTCAACCACTAATCTACTTTCTGTCTCTATGTATTTGCCTATTCTGGAAATTTCATATAAATGGAATCATACAATGTGATACTTTGTGACTGACTTCTTTCACTTAGTATAATTTTGTAGCATGTATTAGTACTTCATTTCTTCTTATGGCTGAATAATATTAATATAGCGTTGTACGGATATACCATATTTTATCCCTTTATCAGTCGATGGGAAATTGGGTTTTTGAGAATTTTGTATGAGCAGAAGCACTAGCAGCTTGGGCTGAAAGGGACAGGGACAGGACAAAATTAAGGAAAAATGACTTCAAGGGCAGAACCATGGAAGTAGTCTGGACTGAAGAGGTCTCCTTGGGCTAAGAGAGAGGGGCCTCTGTATATGCTATTTAGATTGGGTGGGGTTTCTGCCCCAGCACTTGATGGGGCTGGATGATCCACCTTGTTGGAGAGTGTTCAGCCATCATCCTAATGCTCAGGGAGATTGGGGCTACAGCTACACCCTGGTATTTGAGAAGAGCCTACCTGTCCCTCCAGTGTTTGAAGAGTGAGGCATAGACGTGGTGTTTAGGAAGAGCATGGCTAATGTCCAAGTGCTTGGAAAGAGTGGTACTGCTGTTTCAGCAGGCCCAAAGGACATAGCACCAATCCACAGATGACTCAGACCTTGAAATCTAATGGAGTATGCCCTGCTGGATTTCACATTTGCTTGACCCCCATTTTCCTTCCAATTTCTCCCTTCTAGAATGGGAATTCTGTCCTATGTCTGACCCACCATTGGATTTTGGAAGTAGATAACTTGTTTTCTAGGTTTCACAGATCCACAGATGGAGAGAAATTTTGCCCAAGATGGACCACACCCACAACTGATTTTGAGGAGACCTTGTACTTGGAGTTGTTACTATTGAAATGGCTTACGGCTTTTGGGATGTTGGGGTGGGATGATTATATTTTGCATGTTGGAAGAACATGTCTTTTTGGGGTCCAGAGAGCAGACTGTGGTTGTTACTCCAACTCATTGTGTGGTATTTGTCATAGCAGCCTTGGAAAACTTAGACAACAAGGTGGAGAACATTTCTCTTACCCTCCATAACTTCCTTTGTGTCCTTTCCCAATAAATTCTCAACCCCTAACTGTGGTCTCAGGCAACCACTGATTTGCATTCATTAGAGTAATTTTCTCTGTTCTCAAATTTCGTGTAGATGGAATCATACAGTATATATCCCTTTTTATTTTGGGCTTCTTTCATTAAGTACAATAGTTTTGAGATTCATTAATGTTGTTGAATGTTTTATAATTCATTCCGTTGTGTTACTGAGTAGTATTATATTTATGGATATACTACATCTTGTTTACCTGCTTACCAGTTGATAAACATTTCAGTTGTTTTTAGTTTATTTGAAATAAAGCCACTGTGAATTTTCATGTATATGTCTTTGTGTAGAACCATATTTTCATTTCTTTTGGATAAATATCTAGAAGGGGAATTTATGGATCTTATGGAAAGCATATGTTTAACTTTTTAAGAAATTTCCAAAATGTTTTCCAAAGTGATTATACTGTTTTACATTACCACTAGCAATGTATGAGATTTCAGTTACTCTATACCCTCACCAACACTTGGTATTGTCAGGTATTTTAGCCATTCTAAATTGGTAGAGAAGTAATAGAATCTAATTGTGGTTTAATTTGTATTT
The DNA here is from genome assembly GCA_029593785.1 of Cabassous unicinctus. Lineage (NCBI taxonomy): Eukaryota > Metazoa > Chordata > Mammalia > Cingulata > Chlamyphoridae > Cabassous > Cabassous unicinctus. The sequence continues at coordinate 22,952 of JAQZBX010023880.1, forward strand.
CCTTTTTTATAACTATTGATGTTGAGTATCTTCTCATGTAATTTTCATTGGCATTATTTTGGGATGTGTCTATTCATACCTTTTGCCCATTTTTAAAACATTGGCTTGTTGTCTTCTTAATTTATAAGTGTTCTTTATGTTTTCTTTATATAATTCCTTTGTTAGAATATGTATTGTGAATACTTTCCTCCAATCTTGTTTGCCTTTTTAATTTTCTTAACATTGTCTTTCAAAGTACAGCAGTGTTAAGTTCTGATGAATTCCAATGTAATTTTTGTGTGTGTGGTTTGGGCTTTTATCATTCTATCCAAGAAATCTTTGTCCATCACAAGATCACGAGGATTTTCTCAGAAGTGTTATAGTTTTATTCTTCATGAGGGTATATGTATCATATATAGTTAGCTCTATGATCTATTTCAAGTTAATTTTGCATATGGCATGAGGTTAGGGTCAAGGTTCTTTTTATTTCATTTTTCATAAAGATATCCAGCACTATTTGTTGAAAATACTATTCTTTTTTACTATTATGGCACTTTTGTAGAAAATCAAGTGACTATATATGTGTGTGGGTCCTTTTTCTGGACTCTTTATTCTGTTACATTGATCTATAGCAGGGGTTCTTAACAGGAGGTCCGAGAGCTTGAATTGAAATTCCAAAAAAATATTATTCTTGTGGGGACGTGTTGGTGTGGGTGTGATGTATTTATTAAATAATACAACAGTAGAGTGTGAACCTAGTAAGGGGTCTGTGGTTTTCACCTGACTGGCAAAGGGGTCTGTGGAACAAATAAGGTTAAGAATCCCTGATCTATAGGTTTGAAAAATTTATAGGTGATATTGTCTGGATCTGGAGTTTTCTTTGTGGAAAGATTTTAATTACAGATTCAATTTAATTTTGATATACAAGTCTATTTCAATTTTCTATTATTTTTTCTGTTTTTGTTTTTTTTTTTTTAATTTTTTTTCAATTTTATATTATTTTTTAAATCAGTTTTGGTAATTTGTGTTTTATGAAAATTTTGTCAATTTCATCTACATTGTCAAATCTTGGGGATAAATTTCTTCATAATATTCATTATTTCATAATGCCTATATGATCTTTAATGACCTCTTTTATATTCCTGATATTGATAATTTGTACCTTCTCTCTTTAATCAGTCTAGCTAGAGGTTAGATCAATTTTATTGATATTTTCAATGAATCAGTATTTGGTTTCATTGACTTTTCTCTATTGTTTGTTTTCTACTTCATTGATTTCTGCCCTTTATCATTTCCTTCATTCTTATTTAGGTTTAATTTGCTCTTATTTTTCAGAATTCTTAAAGTGGAAGCTTCGATAAGTGATTTTCTACTTTCTTCTTTTCTAATATAAACATTTAAAGCTATACATTTTCCTCAAAGTACTGATTTATCTGCATCCCACAATTTTTTTTTGTTTTTTTTTCCCTCCACAAATTTTAATGTTGCCTTCTCATTTTCATTAAGCTCAAAATTTTTTCTAATTTCCCTCCTGATTTCTTTTAGACCAGCAGGTTATTTAGAAGTGTATTGTTTAATTTGTAACTTATTAAGCATATGTCTGTTATTAATTTCTAATTTATTCTGCTTTTTTATTAATGCCCCTTTATTATTATGAAATATTTCTATATCCCTGATAATACACCTAGTTCCAAAGTTTACTTTGTCTGATATTACTGTAGTCATTCTAGCTTTATTATGCTTAATGTTTGCATGGTGTAGCTTTTTCCATCTTTTTATCTTTAATTTGTGTCCTTATGTTAAAAATGGGTTTGTTGTAGACAAATCCACCCTGACAGTCTCTATCTTTTATTGGAGTGTTTAGTCCAATTTACATGTAATATTTTATTTTTGGATCTAAATCTACCATCTCACTATTTGTTTTCTATTTGTTCCAACTGTTCTTTGTTACCTTTTTCCTGCTCTGAATTATTTTTTAGTATTCTATTTTTCTCCCACTATTGAATTATTACCTATATTTCATTGTTTCGTATTTTGTCTTAGATTTAAAGTTTACAATATGCCTCTTTAACTCATCACAGTCTACTTTCAAATAATGTTATACTATTTCCTATATAATTCTCCACCCCACAGATGGCTCCCTCATCTGTTTGCTTGCTGTTTTTTGTTTGTTTGTTTGTTTTTGCTTGTTGTTTTGCTCATTGTTTGGGCTCCTTGTCTGCTTTTTTTTTTTATTTTTTTGCTCATTGTCTGCTTGTTGTTTTTTTTCTTTAGGAGGCACCAGGAACCAAACCTGAGGGGCACTCAACTGCTTGAGCCACACCTGCTTATGCTTGTTGTCTGCTTGTTTATGCTTTTTGTCTGTTCTTTGTTTTTGTTTTGTTTTGTTTTTGCTCCTGATCTGCTTGTTGTCTGCTCATTGTTTGCTTGTTCTCTTTAGGAGGCACCAGGAACCAAACCCGGGACCTCCCATGTAGGAGGCGGGCACCCAACTGCTTGAGTCACATTCGCTCCTTATTTCCTATATAATTTGAGATTCAACAATATACTTCATTTTCCCCTCCTTTCCTTTATGCTTTTGTCATTTACTTTTACATGTTATATACGCCACTATATTTATTCTTTAAATATCCACATATTTAAAGAGGTTAAGATATGAAGATTGTCTTTTATATTTACCATTTCTGGTGTTCTTCATTCCTTAGAGGAGGTCCTTTTTTCCATACTTCTGCTTGAATAATTACCCTTAAAATTTTATTTTCCCTTAGTTTTAAAAATACTTTTTATTTTGAAATGATTATAGATTCATAGGAAGTTGCAAAAATAGTGCAGAGGTCCTGTGTACTCTTCACTCAGTTTCCCTCTATAGTAACATCATGTAACTATAGTACACTATCAAAACAAGGAAATTGATATTGGTACAGTCCACAGATCACGTTCAGATTTAATCAGTTTTGCATGCACTCATTTATCTGTATGTGTGTGTATGTTCCCTTTTATCTTTGAAAGGTGTTTCCCACTAGAGAAAATTCTCAATTGACAGTATTTTTTTGGTGTTTTTTATATTTTATTTTATTTTTTTTTAGCACTTTAAAGATGTCCCATTGTATTCTGGCTTGTATAGTTTCTTACAAAAAGTCCATGGTAATTCTTTTTACTTTAATTTGTATGTAATTTTAAAAAAATCTCTGCCTATAAGGCATTCTCTTTATCACTTATTTTCAGCAATTCGATAATGTGCCTACTCAGTTTTGTGTTTGGGGGGTATGTTTATTATGCTTGAGGTTTGTTGAGTCTATAGTTTTCATTAAATTCGGAAAAAATTGGCCACAATTTTTTAAAATTGTTTTTTCTGCACTCCCTTCCTTGCCCACCTCCCACCATGCTTCTCTTGGGATTCCAGTTATACTTGTTAGACTATTTGTTATTATCCCACAAGTCACCAATGAACTCTTTTATGTTTCTGTTTGTTTTTAGACATTTTTCCTCTACTTTTTTATTTGGATAAATTGCCATGTCTTCAAATTCACTGATATTTCCTTCAGCAGTGTCTAATATTCTCTTATTCCTATTTGGGGAAATCTTTCTTTTAAATATATTTTTCATGTATAGGTGTTCCATTTGATTGTTTTTTAAAAAATAATCCTCATTTCGTCTTCTCATTATATTCATGTTTTGCTTTAAATACTTGTACCTAGTAATAATAGCTGTTTTAACATCCTCATTTCTGGTTTTGTTTCTACTAACAGTTCTCAGTCCTGGTTCTCAGTCACATTTTCCTGCTTCTTGGCATTAGTGATTTTATATTGGATGCTAGATATTGGGGTATTACACTGTTGAGGGTCTGTGTTTAGTGTGCTTTTTGAAGAATTTGTAGGCTTTTGTTTTGACAGGCAGTTATTTATTTACCAATGGGTTTAATCCCTTTTAGTCCTATTTTTAAGTTGTTAGGGTGGGTCTAGAAAAGTCATCATTCCAGGAATAGTTCAGCCCTATTACTAAGGCTTTCCCTAAAGAGCCCTTCTAAGGTCCCCAATGAATATCCAAGGTGAATACAGACTCTGCATTCTGGCTGATAAGAGCCGAAATATCTTCTGGCCCTGTGTGAGCTCTGGAAGTTGTTCTGCTTAAAATATCCGCTTTTTCTTTGCCTGTTTTTTGTTAAGTTTCCCTGTATGCATGTATGTACTAGTCCTCAGTAGAGACTCAGGGGATCTTCAACTACATTCCTGAAGCTCTCTTGTCATGCAGGCTGTTCTTAATGGAACACTGCCACACAAATTCCAGCTGCCTCAGTTTCCTCCAACTCTGATCTACATCTCCTCAACTCACCTGACCTCTAGCCTCTCTACATCTCCTCTCTACACCCACAGTTTGAATATTGCCTCTAGGCAGAATGCTAGGATCATTTGTTTTCTGCTCTCAGGTATCACAGTCCTACTCTGTCTGTTGTCCCAGCTCTTGGAAACAGTTATTTAACATATTTTGACTATTTTTCTAGTTCTTTATAAATCAGTGGTTATGTCAGAATGTCAGACCCTTATTACTTTGTCATGGCTGGATCTCCTTTTTTTTTCTTTTTTCTTTAAACAAATTAAAGTTTGTAGGTATCCTGAACAAGTTCCTCTGACCATGGGTCATATCACATGAACACTTTGAATCATCAGTAATTCACCTCTCCCTTTTTTAAAAGTCTCCTCTATTTTCTTTTGCTCTAGCTAAAATTGGACCCTGCCTTATTTCCTAAAAATGCTTTGTTCTTTTCTGCCTTTATAGCAAAACTGCTCAAAAGCATTTTCTCAACTTCTTCAAGTCATTTCTATATCTTGCAAAGCTCTTTTGTTGCCTGTATGTATCCTACCACGTCCTAAAATTATTGTACCTTATCTTTGTTTAACATTGTGCAGTATACAAATTGCTATTATATACATATGATAGTTGTGGGCTGTCACGTGTTTTATTATATAGATCCACCATCCACTCATTTCCTTTATTCCGCCTTTCCCAGCTTAGATTCCATGGTATATAATTTACTTATCCATTGCATATGTCCTCAATTTCACTTCCAATATAGTCATCTGGCAAAGCCCATCCCTAGTTAAATCTAATTTTCCCCCTGCTCCATGACTACTTGTGAGCAATGGATTGTGGCTGGACAAAAACACACAGCCAAGCTAATTGGTCTTTAAATGTACGTGTACAAATCTCAAGCATAATGCATTTTCTTCTCTGAGAAGCCAACACTCTCTCATTTTCAGAAATGACTGTTAAACAGCTTGTCTTTTCTCTTCAACTTCCCAATACCCCTTCCAAACTTCTCCTTAGCTCATGACTTTGCTCCCTATTTCATTAAGAAAACAGAAGCAATCAAAAGACAATTCTTTTATGTAAACTAAGAATCTTTTTTTTTTAAATTTAAAGTGTTTTTTTTAAAGACAATTCATCATCATCCTATCAATGAATGTACCAGCCTCCCTGCCTCTATACCATATACTTTGCCTTCTATCTCATTATGATGGATTACTATCTTTTCTAGATAAATTGGATCTCTTCACTTGTGCACTGCATCCCATCTCCTACTCAAGGACTTTTCTCCTGCAATTATCCTGTTTCTTCTCTCTCTTGCAACATCATATTTACTCTGGTCTATTGGATTATTCTCATTAGCATACAAACATGCCATAGAATCACCAATATTTTTTAAAATCTCCTTAGACTTCACATCCACCTCCAATTCTATATCATTGCTCCCCTTTATAGCAAAGCTTCTCAAAATAGTTTTCTATACTCACTGTCTCTATTACTCATTTGCCCTTCTCTCCTGAAACCACTTCAGTTAGGCTTCTGTCTCCACTTTGCCACTGAAACCATTCCTACCACAGCCACTATAATCCACATTACTAGTTCTAATGGTCAGTTATTTTTCCTTATATTAATTTATATCTCAGCTATATTTGACATAGTTGATTACTCCCTCCTTGAAACACACTTGATTTCTGGAAAATGGAAAATTATTTTCTTCCTCATTTTGTGGTCTTTTCCATTTTGGAGTGCCCAGGGTTCAGTCTTTAGTTCTCTTCTCAGTTTATATCCCACTCCTTTGATAGTCTCACTTCTGTGGCTTTATATACCATTTATATGTTGATCACCCCACATTTTTATTTCTTGCTCTGACTTCTCCTTTGAACTCCATATTCTTACATCCAGCTGCCCAACTGATATCTCTGCTTGGTATATTAAACTTAACATGTCCTAAGAAGAGCTCTTGATTTCCTGCATTTTCCAAACCTGATTTTCCTTTCCTCTGTCTCAGTAAAAGGCACCATTCAGTTATACAGGGAATCTAAGAGTCATCTTGAGCTTTCTCTTTCCCACACCTACATCCAACCCATCAACATGTCCTGTCAATTCTGTCTTCAAAATACATTGAATTAATCACTTTTCAAAACATTCATCACTTCCACCCAATCCCAAGCTGCTATCTTTCACTTGTACTGTTCCAACAACTTCCCAGGCTGGTATTTCTACACCCAATAGGAATATTACAGTTTCCAGAGTGATCCTTATAAAACAATTCAGATCATGTTACCTTCCTGCTTAAAATTCCAAAGGCTTCCCATGTCAATTAGAAGCAAACACAAACTCCTTGCCTTGGCTTACAAGGTCCGCTTAAGCTTGCTTCCTATCTCAAGACCTGCCACTGTGCCTCTGTTACTCATCTGAAGCCATCTCCTTGGTGATTTTTATATGTGCTAAGTAGATTCCTGCCTCAGGGTCTTTGTCTATATTGTTCCTCCTGCCTGGAATCCTTTCCCCCAGCTTTTCACATGAAATGTTCCCTTACTTCATTTAGAAGCTTTCTCCTAACCAATTTATCTTAAATCCCTTACCCTTATTTCTCTTCATAGCCCATATCACTACCAGATATTACATATGTATTATGAATATATGTATTTTTTTTATCATGCCCCTTCCTAATGCAAAAGCTTCATGAGAGGAGGAACTTTAATTTCTGTGCCTCCATCATATTGAATAGTTCATGGCACATAGTAAGTGCTCTATAAATGAGTTAAGTAAATGAGTGAATGAACTCTATTTGGTATGGATTATTACTCCAAATTTCAGATGTGGAAATTGAGTCTACCACAGTTAGCAGGTTTTCTGATTCCAAGTCTATTGCTTTTTCTGCCTTAGCTACTTGTTTCTGGAACCTTATCTGATATTTATTTATCCTCATTTGATTTATTCCTCATCTGAATTACTATGGCACTTTGTGTTGCACTTCGGCATTTCCTACATTTTTGTCTTGTGCTGTGACTACTGATACATGTGCCTCTTTTGTTTTGCCAGACTGCAGACACCTTGAAATCAGGGACCATACTTTGTTCATTTTCATATTCTCTCTCCTTTTTTGCACATCCCCCAAATCAGTGCCTTTTGTGAATGACTTTAATTATGAGAGAATGGCAAATTATTTCCTCTTGAATCTCACAGTATTGAATTCTTAAAATTATATTTGATTTTAAGCTAGCTGGCTCTTTCTTTGAAAACTAATGTAAAATTCAGGGCTTGAGATTTTTTCATAAAATGTTTGCCTAGCAACATGTT